>NWSH02000050.1:6739061-6764511 GCA_002382865.2 Heliothis virescens | reverse complement strand
ACGCGATTTTGAATTACACTCTAGGGGTAGGGCAGACAAGACTGCGTGAAGTCGGATTTACCGCAATTCGTTTCTGTCATTATAACCTAACTTTCAGCAATTTTTTTAGGATATTATTTAACACAATACCTAGGACATTTGAATTTAGGTCATGTAAAATTAGGAGATTTCATTAAACTAAATATAATTATGTTAAACAAAATTTCGGGATTTCGAAAATTATGGTTACTGAAGTAAGTAAGAACAAAGAAGCGGTTAGCGACAAGCTCTTTGACATTACAACTAGCCGCATTAAAGAACGTATAGCGCCGAACACATTCCGGCGCAATTTCATTCAGCTGTATTCAATCCGGCTAATCGTTGATCGATAAATCCGGTTAATCGTAATACAAAACGGCCCTGCTTTTGATAATGGCTAGCGGTAATGTAATACGGCGGATTATGCAATTCGACTGCGACACATTGATTTGATAAGATAGGCAGTACCCCTTATTCTGCCAAGTTGTTTTTAAATTAATCGATATTCTTTTTTCTCCTAGATTTTGTGAAATAACAGCCTGTCATCCCTATTATAGTCAATTTAATATAAACCGTTTACTACGGAAACAATAAATACACGTACGTGCATGTAATGCTACGTAATATGATTCTGTAGCCATTTCAGTGTTGCTTAATCAAAATTCCATTAAAATGTATTGACTTTTATTATTCTAGGACGTCTGTCACGATCGTAATTGAGTAGGGTCAGATCGGCACAGATCAATAAATTAAAAGATTTAAGCAATTGTATGTTATTCCTCTCATGTCTCTCCACCTACATTTCAAGATTTGTTGATTCAGGTGGAAATAAATTTACTACGCTTTTCTATACTCCAATACTGCCAAATCTCAGCTTTTATAATATTAGTAAGAAGGTTAAACACAAGATATATATGACCTCACAGGTTCCAGATAGCTATCTGATAGATACTGTCAGAGAAATGTAGTCAAACTTAAAAACATTTCTATGGTAGCATTACTTACCTATAACCTGTGAAACTGGCGCATAGTGGCATATAGCGTAACGAACATTCCTACATCAATTTATTAACTTTTAAGCATTGAAAGCTCTTAACTGAGCCACTAACCGTGGCTTTTACTTTGAGTAAACGGTGCTTTACCTAGTTAACTCTAAAAGCTACAGAATGTACACTGAAGTGCACCAATACCTAATTCTCTTAGAGGGTACATTCCGCAGATTCATTGTGGGTAAGCTTTCACGAAACAATGCAATGCCGACGTTTCATTGGAAATAACTGGTATTGAACGAAGAAATACCTACTTGACAAGCTAGCTGGAAACATGCTAACTACATCTATTCATGTATTTTTAGTTTTTCATTCATTTATTCCACATATTTTTATATTTTTAAATATTTTATAAATACATATAAAAAAAAACAAAACATTTAAAAATACAAAAATAGTTTCCCACCGGCATCGGGAACATGGTCCAAGCTACCGGCGGTCAGGGCTCCATAGAGAGAAACCTCCTGACGATGCGTGCCGTGTCCAGAAGTACAGCTTTCTGCATCAAGCGCTTGACCCAACCGTCTAACGAGAGCCTCCTTAGATGTAAGTCGAGGCTCTTGGCAATTAAGCCATTGGCCGAAACGACTATCGGCACAATGACTGCAGAATCCACATGCCAAATGTCGACAACCTCATGGGCTAAATCAAGATATTTTAGTTGTTACTGTGAGTCTTAGGCAAGATCATCATCTGCCTAGCCTTTTCCCAACTATGTTGGGGTCAGCTTCCAGTCTGACCGGATGCAGCTGAGAACCAGTGTTTTACATGGAGCGACTGTCTGTCTGACCTCCATAATCCAGTTACCTGGGCAACCCGATACCAATGCAAGATACCTGTAAAAATAACTTATTCGTTCTGCTTTCCATGATAGTTTTTGCTTTTGACAAAAATATACCACCCACAAGCAAAATGGATTTAATCATTTTATAGGAACCGGGCATTACTTAACTGTTTTGCCCGTATCGTATTATATGATTGGGACATATACGTTTTTAAACAATCGATGGTGTGAAAACGTACGTAAGTACTATATTGTACTCGTAGATATGCAAATTGCGTTCCATTTAAGTAATCGCACCAGCATTTCGGTATTCAAGCGAATGCTGTTACAGCTGATAACACGAGATAAGCCCTAGTGGCTCGCGTCGGAAACAATATGCTGTGGGATGTAGTACCTATGTACGAATTTAAATAAAAAAGAGATTCTAAACTGTTATTTTGGAAACACCAAGTATGCAAGTAGAGATTGCTTTTTAGCGATAAGACCGCCTATTGTACTCACGCACATTTGTTTGTTTTCTTCTGTCTATGTTATCCTATTGGTGTACAATAAAGAATATTCTATCTATCTATCTATCTATGCCTATATGTATGTATAATTAAGTGCATTATAGAAAATACAGTTACAGCTGCTACAGCACAAACTAGCTGTTGCCCCGAGGTTTCTCCCGCTTCCCAAAGTAATCTCTGCCCGTACCCGGATAAAATATAGCCTATGTTACTTGGGATGAGTATAGCTTCCCAACAGTGAAAGAAATGTTTAAATCGGTTCCTTAGTTTCGGAGCCTTTACAAACAAACAAAAATGTTTCCTATTTATTTTATCAATATGATAATCAAGTACATATTGCTATAATTTAAAGCTTTAACTTTATAGGAATACTTGATAAAAACTTGTAAATGTGATTACAAGTTTGGTAATATTTCCGGATTTAGAAAAACATTGTCTTTTTACGATGAAATAAATTAAATAGGAACTTTCGGACGTCCGAGCTAAAAAAGCTTATTTGAAGGTCGAATTGACCATTAGCTCCCTACATCAAATACGGAGTTAACGAGATATAACGACGACATGCTATATTATCCTTGTTTCACTTGCAGATAGGTATAGCTTTGACGATATCTAAAGCAAATCTAAGTTAACTATTATAGGTACACATATACAGACTTACTATACACACCATTGTTATGTATGAAAGACCGCTCCTTCAGATCGAAACGACAGTACCTATACGTACTTATATAAACATTGAATGTACCTACTACATTGACATTGGACGTTTCTGACGAAGAATTTAAACTTATACAGTAGCAACCGGAAGAAATATAGCGAACAGTCATAAGCAGGGTAAGGGAGAATGTTACTCAAGGTGAGGAGTAACTTCATCTACCCATAACATGTAAAACTGATGAGTGCAATACAATCACAACATCGATTTATTTTTTTCAGTACTTTTTCAGTGGGTTACGTCAGACACACGTCAACATGACGCACTTGAACCACTTTCCACCGGTCAGTGGTAATGAACATCGTTAAGCAAACCAGAAAATTTCAGGGTTGTAAAGAGGAACACAAAAGTATCGAGATAATAGAGGAACTAGAGCTTACCTTAAGTTTACGTGAGGTTGTATAGTTTCTACATGGTAAGCACGTCGCGCGCAATAACGTGATATCGTGCGTGTCGGTTTTGAGTACGAGATGTAACCGCGTAGTAGTGCATATCGCGGGATGGCGGAGGCGAGTGGAGTGCCATGCGCGGCCGCCCACGCTCGATACGCGCCGCGCCGTCGCCCGCCGCGCCGACTTGCGCGCGACACCTCCCACCCCCCTACTCACCACGATACTCTACTTTCACAATAACTTTACAATCCATTGCGCCACGGCTTTCCACATAAGCGGGTATTTTTCATAGGTACTGTTTCGGAAAATTCAATGTAGCGAAATCTATTTTCAAAATGCCCTTTCAGGTTTAGCTATGCGTACGGGTATGTAGTGTTGAAGGGATTGGTTACGGTTGGTCGGCTATTGCAGCTGATGACATTTATCGTATTTTATGAGACACTTGTAGATTTCAGGTGTTTAAAGTTTGGCTAATTGCATGATTCAATTTTAGAATTTCAATTATTAGTTTTCTTAAATGAAACGCGTATCTTAATAAATATTAAAAATTTATTAAATAGAAAATGGTTAATTATTTTATTACATTTAAAAGCATTATTTTCCTGTATCTTCTTTAAGGGAAACGGTTCTGTTGAACACCATCTGTAAAAAATAAGAAATATATTTGCAGTTGAAAAATATAAAAAGAAGTATCATAAAAAGTAATATCTACCTACAATGAAATCTATCTCACATAAATGGTACCAAAATAGGTACTTACTAGCACACTGGCGAGTTTCTTGTTGGTGATGTAACTATTAATTGGCAAATAAAATTGATCAATACTGTCGTCCCTGGCTATTTGTGGGGTGAGGCTATTTAGCGTTAATCGACAGGCCCAACTTCATTATTTTGTTTGACGGCAACATCAATCAAATTAAGACAGCTTATTATGTTTCTTGTTTGTTTAATATCGAAAACAATCAACACATAAATATTATCGTAAACGCGAATTTGTTTGGAAGAATTGATACTTTCACGGCAAAACGGCTGAACCGATTGAGATGGATTTTGGTATACAGCTAGGTTAACCTGGAAGCGATTTCTATCCGAATGCGGAAAACCGCGAGGTACAGATAAATACAACATACTAACAATAAAATGAAAACGTACAAACTCAAAAGCTCAAATTTTTATACTTATATAAAGACTTACGTGATTGGTAGTGGTATCGGGGTCCACGGAGAAAAAGCCGATCCTTTCAAACTGGAACTTGTCGTAGACCTTGGCTCCCTTGATGGAGGCATCAGCGTACGCATTGACCACCTTCAGCGTGTCTTCGCGACAATCTGACAGGAATCCGCCCGGCACCTCGCTTGGATCTTCCGGGTTTTTGTGTTTGAATCTAAATACAACACATATGGATTTATTTCTAGAAACTTCTATTAAGCTAAAGCTCACACGATAAATCATATGAGCGTTGAAGTCGTAGCTGTTGTTTTTGTATTTCATCTTTCATCTAGTTATCCATTTGTCACTATTCACTTATTGTATAGGTACTACTGAATGGATGTCCGCTTGCCCAGCGCGGTGAGTATGGGAACAAACACCCCTTATCTTGGGAGATGCTTTTGTCCAGAAGTGAATGTTTTTAGGCTATGACGACAACGTCATCATATAGACAAGAAATATTCTTGTCTTCTTTATGTTTATAATGCTCTAATCGTGTAAACTGACAACTAAAAGCAGATTTACTTACAGAGGTTCATATAATCTGACTTCAACGGTGACTGGTTCGGACACCCAGTGAATGAAAGCCTTCGGTTTCTCCGCTGATTCAGACGTTTCCGCGGTACATTCTACTTCGGTAACCTTTCCGTCTGCGCTCTTGATTACCTTTGACACCTAAATAACGAAAAAAATATATAATGAAACCTTCTCTTGAAATGTACTATTTATGGAGTTTTATTTTTTGCCAAAGTTTTCGCTTTAGTAGGACTTCCTTGCGTAAAATTCTTCGAACCGTATACAAAAGCTACTTTTGATTACGTCAGCAGAAGACCCTGTGTAGTTAAATTTATATTTTGCGTAACATATTTTACTAGAGTTTAAACGTTTACTAAAACCTACCCAAATCTGTAAAATTTTACCAATCAAACCTTCCACTATTGCGATGAGGTTCAAAATCTATTGAAGAAATTTGCCAAATTGAGACAAATTTGCTGGGTTCTGTACAATATATTGTTGTCTATTTTACCTTTATAACATAGCCTGCGTGTCGCAAGCCGACCGATTGTTTCGGCGTCAGTCTCCGGTACCCCTTCTCTGGTTCTTCTTTAAAGTCCGTGGCCTCAATATAAAGGACTTTACTAAGTGTGACTGTGTGAGTGCCTTTGTCGGGCTCGTTGGGGAAATCTGGTACTGAGACTTGTATAGGTTTGTCGCTAGGGAAGTTCGTTATTGTTATTTTCAACGGCTCTAGAGCTACCATGACTCTGAAACAAAATAATAATAATTAGGCTCATTAAAGGTTGCTTATCAGATTAGTCTTCTTAGGTCAACCCCATTTTTTATAATTAGCTGTTTCTCCTCGGTTTCACCCGCGTCTCGGGTGAACGTCTCGGGTGACGGTGTTATTAACGTATCCGGACAAAATACAGCAAAGAGGGGAAAGTCTAGCTTCCCAACAAAGAGAGTGAAAGAACTTTTCAAATTGGTTTCGGGGTCTTTGGAGTACAAACAAATAACAAAAATGTTTACTCTTTATTTTATTAGTATAGAACTATTTGCTGACCACGAAGGAAAAACAAGTTGGCCAATGGCTATGATTCGCTCACGGACAACTTGATTACTCGAAACAAAGAATAAGTAATGGCTTTTTTATCATACTTTGTTTCTTACTGTCTATATATTTAGATACTTTGTAGCGCAAAGACGTCACGTGTATTGCAAGCTTTTAGTGACATCTTAAATATTCTAAACCTTCGTACGACTAAAGTACTGCAACATTTTATCAGCACTACCCTTGAAATTGAACGGCATGTAAAACTGTTCGCGTGTTCGTGATAACATTGCAAAGATAATGGAATATTTATGTCAGTCCTTTTAAAATTACTTTGCACTATGTAAATGTCAATGCACATCAATCTTCTGTGGTACGTGGGTGTGTCCAGCTATATTCACAAAAACTACAACAAAATAGCATCACAGTCCTAAAACTTTGGAAGTTGTACTTTGAATTAATAACGCCCTTGCAAATAAAAAGGATTATCCGTTTACATAAAATGTTTTCATCGTCGTAATTCGTCTAGCTTTTTATCAAGATATTAGAATCAGTTCGGGTGGCCCCAGACCTACCATTTCCGTTCTGTTCTAGCAAGAACAGAAAATAATTCAAACCGGCTAGGAAGCAGGATGCAATACCAAACATACAATGGACCAATAAAAAGTAAGAAAAGAAATGGTAGATCTGGCCGGCCTTGTTTTGGTTGGAAGACTCTCGATGTAACCTTCTCAACTCTCTTGCCCAGTCATTAAAATTCACCAAGGAAAGACTGGTTGTGAGACTTTCTGACTTCTTACTACTGTAAGGACTACCACATGTATTTCCAAGTCGTAAATAGTAGATCCTTGTCCAAACCGATTGTGGCAAGCACCTTTGATAATGTGGAGCTGTTAGGCTATAGGTTAGCTACAAGCTCCTGAAGAGCCATTACGCTTCAAATTATAAATACACAATATCCAATTCTTAGACTATATCTAAGACAGGGATTACACGATCAGTCTGGCGTCATTCTGGCATCAGTCTCAGACTGACGGACAAAAAACACGGCACATTTGGGACCATCAGTCCGTTAATCAACCGGTTACACGATCATTCTCCCATCATTCTGACCAGACTGATGGACTGGACTGACGCCAGACTGATCGCGTAACCCCTGTCTAATAAATTACCTGGGCGCCGTACTATTAAGTACATCTCGAATGCTCGCGTCCAACATGGCCGGGTCGACCGCGCCGACCGCGCCCGTCACACCGAGCGCGGCGCAGAACGAGTTGATGGCGGTGGCCGGCACGCCGCGACGACGCAGCGCCGTCAGAGTGTATAACCTTGGGTCGTCCCAGTCTACACAAGGAAAATGTAATAGAAACATATTATAACTTAAAACACAGACGACGGCAGGTCAAGCTACCCGAATCTGTCAAATTTTACCAATCGAACATTAACCTTCCATTATTTTCATGAGGATGAAAATCTATTGAAGAAGTTTTATAGATTGAGGAAGGTTGATGTGCTGGCATCTGTACTATAGCGGCAACTCCTGTCTTACCTCTACTAAGTTAATTTTTGCTTGTTGATATATAATAGAAGCCTCGTTTACCATAAATAAACCATAGTGCTCTTTCTTAATAGGTGAAATCCACATGAAGGGATTTACTTGGAGCAGCGCCGCAGGATTTTCAAACTTTTGCAAGTGGTCAGGCAGAAAAGACCCCAATAACAAGTTCAACCAACAGCACATCAAGTTACCACAATCTGTCAAATTTCTGCAATAGATTTTCAACCTAAACACAATAGTGGAGGGTACATGTTCGATTGGTAAAATTTGACAGATCCGTATACGTTGACCTGCTGTCGTCTGTACATTGTATCAGAATAAGAATACTATACAAGTTTTATTAAGAGTTTATGCACCTTGGGTTTTGGTGTAGTCACGTATAAAGAGCAAGCATGTATTTTACTCAGCAACAAATGAAAACTCCGAAAGTACCTCTAATGCTAGATGCCAGTTAATTTTTTAACCGCCAACGTAACGACGGTAACGAGTATGCACTTATATTGTTTAGTTACAAGCGCCTTAACTACCAGGGCAAGAACATCATGTGAAAGTGATCAAGTGAAAGTTCAATAAACATAAAAATATTATTACCGTTAACAATCTTTTCATCAATAAGTTTCGCAATTTTCCTCTTTGAAACTACAGTGTAGTTTACGTTGAGGCGACCATACTCCCATTGCACAGGGCAGTAGATTCCCAGCGCGTTGCACAACCAGTAGTAAGACGATCTGTAAAAAGAGGTTTAGAATAAATCATTACTCATGTGACTTTTTTGAAAATTATCACTTTTGGTTTAAACTCAGGATGTTTTTTTTTTCTGTTTGTGTATCAATGATTGTCAAGAAGTAGGCATAAAACAATAACACAGTGTGAAACCCATTAAACTACCTTTAATACCTGGTTTGTGTGTGACATTATGTCACAGAAAGGTACAGATGCCAGATCATTAATCTACCTCAATCTGTAAGATTTCTTCAACAGATTTTCGGCCTTATCACAATAGTAGAGGGTTAATGTTTGATTGGTAAAATTTTACGGATTGCGGGCAAGTTGATCTGCTGGCATCTGTACATATTGTCCCATGGAGTAGTACACTTCATGTTGTTTACCCGTCATGCTCACTCATCTATTTAATATTAACCTTTCATTCAAATTAAATACTAACCTTCTTGATTGGAACTCTTTGGTACACAATGAATGAGTAATGTGCTCTATGCTGTCACATAAACAGTGAGTATAGTCATAGGTCGGGTAGATGCACCACTTGTTGCCAGTGCGATGGTGAGGCTTGAACCGGATCCTGTAAGCCACAGGATCCTGTTTGCCTTCTTCAAGAGTAATCTTCATACGTAAGGTGGCATCTCCTTCATCAATTTTGCCATTTTTCATGTCCTAGAAAAGGTTAAAATTGCTGATATACCATTTGAGTCATAAATCCCTAACAAACACACAGTGGACGGATTTAATTATACACTTTAATTTAATTTGTTATATTTTAAGAATAGTTCAAAGACTGTAACATCAGAATAGGTTTGAATCAGTATGCATCAAAATATCACATAATCACACAAAACAATGTGATTCAGATATTTATAATTTATGTACATATAATATACCTCAAACAGTTGCAAACTTTCTTCAACAGGCCTGTTCCTCCATGGTGAAGGTGGTGGATTGAAGCCCTTGATCTCCTCAGACTTTTGATGGCACACATATGCAAGGTCCTTGGTAATCAACTGTACTGCCCATTCATATAGCTGGTCAAAGTAGTCTGATGAGTGGGTGATTTTGTATGGGGTGTAACCTGGAAACAATGTTATAAAATCAGAGTTAAAAATACATATTTTTTTTATTTTAGGAAATTACTAATTGAAAGAAATTATATTATTTTTTTGGAATTTAGTCACAGTAACTAAAAACTGCAATAGTTTATTACTCACCTAACCACTCTACCATGTCTTTGATTCCCACAAAGAACTTTTCCTCCTCCTTCTCAGGGTTGGTATCATCGTACCTTAGGAAGCATATACCATCATGAGCAGCAGCATAACCAAAATTTATATTAATTGCTTTTGCATGTCCTATGTGCAAAATACCATTTGGTTCAGGAGGGAACCTGGTTCTCACTTTTCCACCAGTGATTTTAAGATGTTCCTCAAGCAATCTTTTAGTATCATTAGTGACTACATAACCATCAGACTTGAAGTTCTCGCCAGGAGCATGGAAAGGTAACTTCTTCATCAACTCCGAGATAGATGTAGCACCACCAATGTCATCTGACGATTCAGGTTTTTCCACTGATTTTGATGCTGGAATTAGAATAAGTTAACCATCAATATTAACCCCAAGAGCTTTGTAACTTTAGATCTTCCTGTCTAGTGTGACACTAGTCCATTTGCCTCGGATTTTTTTAAAAATAAAATAAATAACAATAATATCTTGTAACATGATAAACGTTTATGAATTAATAAGTATGTACATAAATGAAAATTTAGTTTATAGACAATTTTACATAACATACCTTTATCATCAGTTTTCTTGGCTTTCTTGGCATCACCTTTGGGTTTCTTTTCTGCTTTTGGTGGAGGAGCTAGATCTGCTTCCGTTTTAGGGCCCAATAGATCTAAAATCTTAAGAATAATGACAGATAATTTAAATATACACTTAAATGTATTTTATAAACAAGAATATACTTTGCAATTATTAAACTCACCTGTACATCAACTTCATTTTTTATAGCTTTCCCATCAGCCCAAGGTAGATCTGCTCGCACCGCTTGCATTACAATTCCAGAGTTAAACCTGTATCTTTTCTCCAACAACTCTGCTTTGTACTGCGCCATGTGCTTCTCCACAGCCTGCTCGACTTGCTCCGGCGTGACTACGACACCGACACCGCAGGCTTGTTCGAACGCACTGATGTCTACATTGGCCTCGTTCACATGACTGATCAGATACTCTAGGGCTGCATCAACTCTTAGAGTCGAGTCAAGCTTGCCTTTAGCAACGAAGTCGCAAACAAATGCTAGTTTGTCAGCAATCTGCGGCTTGATCTTCGTTGCCAGATGGTATATCAACATTCCGGCGCCAGCTGGCAATTTTGCTACGTCCACCTAAGAAACCAATGAACACAGATGTACTTTTATGTATAAACTTTTAACAGAAATGAAATTTATTTAATTTAATTGATTGTTAAAAGTAAAAGTATTGTAATCGGTAAGTATTTGAAAGTTCTAACCTCATTTAATGCGGCAAGTAAATACTTGGTTACGTTGGCATTTTTCAATGTCTCTTTTGCCTTTTGTTCGTTGAGGCCTAAAAGCTTAAACCTCTCTATAGTTTCCTCTGGCGTCATGGCGATTTTATTAACAATTTCTATTTATTTATACTCGTACTATATGAACGTGAACGTTCACAATACTTTTTAACGTTCTGCCACAGCAACTGTCATCAGCTGTGCTCTAACAGGGCTGTCACTGTCACAATGTTGAAAATGACACTTGACAGATATATTTATAACGGGTGCGTTCAACTATAAGAAAAATGTAAGAGGAAAAGGCTAGGCAGACGATGAAAAAACTAAAGTATGGTGTAATCCTGTTAGGCAACCAATGATAAACCTAAGCCTTCCTTATTTATAGCCTTTGCCTAGCTTTAATTTTAAAAATTAAAAATAATGTCTACTACTCCCGCGCCGCCCATAATACCACATCGGACTCTCCAAGATACATCGATCATAGTGTCCATAAATAGCTCCAAACAAAACCATAAACCACCTTCAAACAAAATAAAAGTCCCTCCACGATTATGCAGTTAGGAACAGTTAGGAAACAAATAGCAGGTGGCCGTAACAGACGCAGCCGTAACAGGAGCTTGCAATGTCAAAAAATGTATTTATTTTGCGACCTGAGTTTGTATACATATATGCACTGCGCGCACCCGTATAAAATCACCCTATAACCTTCCTCGATAAATGGGCTATCTAACAATGAAAGAATTTTTCAAATCGGACCAGTAGATCCTGAGATTAGCACGTTCAAACAAACAAACAAACTCTTCAGCTTTATAATATTAGTATAGATTACCGAGATTACCATCCTTACAAATTAACTGTGTCCTTTTACTATAATATGAATACTATAGGTAAACATTTGGAACTAATCTATGTAATAAAATATCTCACGACGAAGTGGTGAAAGGTGTGATAGATAGATAAATGTTTTAAAATAATTGTAACACGTGCGTGAGATATTATGTTTAATGTATTTGTGCGTGAGGAACATTTCAAAGCGATACTAAGAGAACACTCAAATCCGAACATAAGCTGGTTATCTACGTAACTGAAATTGAATATTATTTTCCTCGTATAGAAGAACTCGTAGCTAAGTCAAAGCCGAAAGGATCGATCGATCATGAAGTAAAGCCACGCTTGGCGCGGTCGATCCGTGGATGGGTGACTATCTTATCATAACGAGTAGTTTCGTGTTTCGGAAGGCACGATAAACTGGTGGGTCCCAGCTGTCACTTGAACCTCTTTGGCAATCGTTACGGGTAGTCAGAAGCCAGAAAGTCTGACAACCCGTATTACCAATGGGAATCGGGTTACCCGGGTAACTGGGTTGTGGAGGTCAGGCAGTCGCTGCATGTTAAACACTGGTTCCCAGCTGCATCCGGTTAGAATAGAAGCCGACCCCAACATAGTTGGGAAAAGGCTAGGCAGATGATAAGTAGCGATAATTTATGTTTGGTAGAATTTATTTTATTTATTGGAGAAAACAAACAACAACACATTAAAAAATAATACAGAGATTAATTATGACATAACAAAATAACATAATTTTGTTTATAAACCTTGCTAACCTACGAAGCTTTATCAAATCGAATGTGATGGTTCATTGATCCGTGAATATAATTGTGCGACACTTGTCTCGTCTTATTAATACCAAGAACGGGCTTTAACACCTACTGCTTTCTCGGAAACAAAGATCAAGAGATCACTTTTATATATAGGAAGACAAACACCCACTTTAAGTAGGTAGGTAGGTACAATTGCGGTCAAATTTTTATTAATAGTTTTCTGTTCTCCTAATCACAAACCTGATACCTATTGACCACACACATTGTTAGTACGTTACCCAACTCGTCTATTTTAGAACTGTTATCTTATTGAAGCCTAGACTTGATGTCTGAGGCTTTACGTAGGTACCTATGTACCTATTCGACTCATGAAGGCCATAGCCATAGTGCGATTCTCAAAGAAAAACCAGTTGAACTCTTTGAATGACTTTTTAAAAAGGAGGACGTTCTCAATACATCGTAATATTTTATTTTTTTAGCTTAACAATTGAGCAATAAAAATGTAGCCGAATTGAAGTGATGCGTTCTCGATACATTAATAAGTTCAGTTACAAACAAAAAGCTTTTGGTATTTTGTTATTGGTAGGTACCTATTGGATAAATATTGTTACAAATTATAACAGTCAGCTGCAAACTACGAAGGTCATTCTGAGGTAACTGATATCCAGGTATGCGAATACCTACATATTACCTACACTGACATATTGCCGTTATAATTATGATCTTGGAGCTATTGTATATCATAACTTGACAGTTAGTTATGTACTTACCTATCCTAACAGACAAAATAATACTTACTAATCAGGAGACTTTATGTAACGGGATGCGGTAATAGTACCTAGTAGGTACAGTTCTTCTCTGTCGTTTCGCTCTTGACAGAGCGATCGTGGTACAGTAGATACTTACTATCCATTCAATATCCAATATAATAAGTGATGTAAGTACTACCTGAGTAGATTAACAGACAACAGATAATCTCCGTATAGCTTTTAATATTTCATCACATAAAATACTTACCTACCGAATCTCGCGTTCAAGGTAAATAGCTGTAATAAAATACCTATCCATTTAAAAGAGAGAGCGATAAGCCCATAAGCAGATAATAAATTGATGAGGGCAAAGATCGATCGATTGACCTGTTGCTATTGGTTAATATTGCCTGTATGTACCTATACCTTAATGAAAATTTTCGTTATTACATGTTTGTCCGTTCGATAACAAAGTACCTACCGTGGGAAGAAACAACTGACGATAGGGTGTCACCAGTTCAATGTAAAGCTTTAAGTATCGGGAACAATGTTGGCACTCACACCATTATGTATTTGGTAAACCTCTGCTACTCAACAGACCATACTGCTATTGAAATTATTAAGGCTTGTTTGAAAAACCAAACACAAGTAACACCTTTTATGCTTCCATTACCTAAACACAGGAAATAAGGTCAAACCTTCTTTAACTATAAATAACAGTTCTGAATTTCGAGTCGATAGTTGGTATAAGCATTTTAAAGAAAATAGTTTCTCAGCGTCTCACCAGAAGGGGTTTTTGCAACTGAAGCTTAATAAGCTATTTAAATGAACAAACTAATGCTATAATCAAATATTATGGCGTTTCTATCAAAGCAATTACTTACTTACTTAATGTAATGAAATTAGATTGATTTTAATGTTTGCCTGCCTTGCAATTTGCATACGCAAGTAGATTTCTCTGTAACAAGTAATTAATGACTTAATTAGGTAATTTTGAGGGAATAGATGATAATAAATACGTCCTTGTCTAGGGGGGTACATGAGCATGTACCTTGGTAAGTATATGAAATAACATAACCAGAACCTAACTACTTACTTAGGTATACAGTAAACTACAGCATTAGCAGTAATATTGATTCTTTCACCCGCATCCCGTGACTACCACTACGCACAACCGGATAAAAAGTACCCTATAGCCTTTCTCGATAAATGGGCTATCAAATACTGAAAGAATTTTTCAAATCGGACCAGTAGTTCCTGAAATAAGCGCGTTCAAACATATATATAAAATCTTCAGCTTTATAATAATAGCATAGATTAGTATAGATAAAATATTGTTCAAATTAAATCGAATCTATTCCAAAAGGTCCTTAGCAAAGAACATTACCTAAACAATTTTCACACCAAGTCACAAACCCAACCGTTGTAGGTAATCCGGTTCGATTCCAGGGTCGCAGTGAAATAGCCCCGGATTTACAATTTGTGAAACTTTCAGTAACCCTTAGTTTGGAAGTTGGTGGCGATACAACGTGGCTCGAAGGTTGCATTAAGCTGTTGATCCTGTGACTGATCTGTCTGCGGTCGTATCGGAAGGAAGGATCTGTGAGGGAATAGAGATTCGAGTGCACCTCTGCTTGCGCGTACGCCTTTGCAGTACGTATCATGGCTGGATGATTTGATTACCTTCGAGAATGGACTGCATTATTATTTTCACACCAAAGTCTACACACGTCTATAAGTAAATATGAAACGCAAAACGTACTAATCAAGCCTTGTCAGGAGTTTTTAGTGAGGACGGCAGAGTGCAAAAGTGTACAAAAGTCGGCCATATGATAACAGCACAAGATATCATCCATATTTAGATATCGGATCAGCGTGTCTCAATGTATAAACTGCCTTTTCTTTAGTTACTAAACTTTATCGCATAATTTATTCATACCTTATATAAGTACTGATTTTGCTTGTTGGGTACTTCTTCTCATTATCTTTTCATTCTCCTACTCTAACAACACGCTCTATTTTTCCAATTTCATTCGTTCCATCGTGAAAGCTTATCATTCAAACTAAATGAATTTATGAATCAATATTACTAGTTTATAAGATTATCTGAACACCGAATGTATTTTCATGACCTACTATTTAATATTTCAGCACGTATCAAAATATTTTTATATGAATGGATGTTGTAGTCGTATATTTGTTGTTATGTGTATTTCGATCGTAACACAAGCTATAAATCGTGCCGCTTTTACATTCTAAATCGATGTTTATTTAAAGGTAAAGCTGTTATTATCTACAATTTCAGGAAATGTTGCAATTTCGTTTTCGTAATAATTATTTAAATGTTGGACAATATTCCATAAGACATTTTATTTCACTTACTTATTCTATGAAACTTCATCTAGGTCGTGAAATATTAATTCAATCTAATAACCATGTAGATATCGCTTATTGCTCTATATTCCCATTGCTTATTTAGTGCTCATTTAAACCAGGTAGTTACTGACGGAAACGCTGATATAAATATTTAAATTATCTACACATAAGTCACAATTATTAAGTCGGAAGATACATAAAAATATCATCACATTTCAAATTCCCCAAGGGCAGGTATAAAAAGTATTAACAGGTCAGAACAGAAGTTTTATCATAATTCTTGGCAGCACGTTTGATTCACCCACAAACTTTCGGCACAGCAACAAACCGCGTCACGTCAATGCATTTATAACGTAGTTGGGTAAGTCTCAACATGAATGACAAGACAAGCAACCAACCAATCGGCTTTTATTGTGTCTGCGAGAAAGCTCATATAAACAATAACAAATTGGTTAATGACTCACCAAAAACTGAAACTCTGAAATTGAAATACGTTACTTGGAATATGTTTCTGCACAAACGTTTACCTCCTCTCTACTAATTACAGGGACGGTTATTTTAGCGTATCTTAGTACAATATCAAAACAAAAATACGAGCTATCCTTGTACGTTTACCGCAGAGTTCACGCAGCAGCCCTCGAGGCGAGGGAGGCATCGACAACAATAGTCATTCGAGTTGGGCCCGCGCGCGATCGCGCCCGCATTCTCCGCACCTACACGTTATCAACTAAATTTTCTTTACAAACATTTGAAAACAAATTGAATTTTATATTAAAAAAAAATAGCCGTTTAATATCCAATTAAAAGTATTCATTAGTTTTTATATTCACTTTAAGGTGTATTTTTAACTTTTGTTCAAGTGTTTTCAGCGTGTTACTGCAGAATAAATTTCTACACTAGGTACTTTTAACAATCTTGTATCGTAAGTAATTTTAGCAATAATTCCTTTTAATATTTTTTTTTTTTGATTAAAAACTATAAGAAAAATTCATTAAGACTTCCAAATCATATTCAAATATCTTACTCGGCAAAGTAATATTTCCGTTCCAAGAAACAATAATTATGAATGTAACACATATACTAACTCCTTTACGAGTATGTCGACTTGTAACGAATTTCAACTCGCTCTATATGTTCTTAATAAAGTGGTTAACCGCTTTTGTTTCTGGTTGTACCAGGTTAATTAATGTCAGGGAGGTAGACGTTTTATTACCATTTCCGCAAAATGGCTTTTCGATGGAAATTACATCGAAAAACCATTCAGTAAAGTACGCCACAAAAAGTGTGTTCTGAACGAAACACTATAATTGTATAAGCTTGTAATAGTTTTTTTTTTAAATTAGGTATCTATCTCTATCTTCGTCACAAGTTATTTTTTATTTAAATAACCGAACCTAGCACCCACTTTCAGATAAAAGCCCTTGAAAAAGAAATATACCAACGAGTATACCGAGGTTCACTTTCTTACGTATCAAGATTTATGTTTCATATATTAATACTAATTGTATTGTATGTTTAATGTAGAATAAAAGATAATGCAATTAGTTATCTTATATTGATTGCGTTATTTACGATTCGATTACCTTACATCAGTAACGTAACGGAGACGTGTAAAGGTCCTACATTTTAGAGTTCTAGTATTGCTAATTGTCTAAATTTGGGAACAAATAACCATCATCTACTCAGGGTTTATTTATTTATGTTGGGGTTGGCATCCAATCTAACCGAATGGCAACTGAGTACTTGTGTTTTACATAGAGCGGCTTCTCCAACCAACTTCTGGGCATCTGGATACCACTTGGTAGGACTGGTTGTCAGACCGCGCCAGGCTTAACTTAGCTATAAACCATATTAGGTCTTTGGCATAAAAAAGTCTTAATACAACTTCCCAAAGATAAACCTGCGTCCCGCGGTTTTGTCCAATTAACTTCGCGGGCCGGATTTAAATTACATCCATATCCCGAATCTTGCCAAAATCAGTTTAGCCCCTTTGTCGTGAAAGGGTACCAAACAATCAAGTATTTATGACTTATAAGACAAGTAATTAAAGATTTAATTACAAGCGTCATACCTAACAATAAAACAACTAAAAGACTGTTAATTGTTACTGCCAAAAAATGCTCTGCCATTTTTGCTCTTTGTTAGTAAATAATTCTTATTAATGGCATACTCATCATGATTTTCCTAGCAACTTACATTTTCTATATTTTTTATATGAAATAACAAGTCAAATTAAGATTTTTTACATGCCAAGATAAGAACAGAATCACACAAATTGGGCAAGAAAAATAAACAATGCCGTAGTGGTTTTTGTGTTTTCCTTAAGTTTTAGAGAGAAACAAAAAGATCCGTAAATACTTTTTCTTTTGGTTTGGTATACGAATAGCATTGATTTTAGAATACAAGCATTGATTGATGTCCTTTTCCCTATAGCTATTTGTGACGCCCGGAACTTCGCTAAGATAAAAGTTTAAAAAAAAATACAAGGAAATATATATTTTTAGGGTTCAATACCCAAAGGGTAAAATGGGGACCCTATTACTAAGACTGCCATCTGACTGTCCACCTAATTTATCTCAGGAAGCGTGAAAGACATAATTATGTTGTCGCTATTCTATATTATACTTACCTACTGCTAACAAGAAATGTTTAAACTAATGTTTAAATAAAAAAAATTTAATGTTTTTACTTGATATTGATAATGGTACCTAACCAGGTGAAAGCTTGAAATATTCACAGAATATGTATTTATTTTAAAAGTTAATAGGTATGCATATCAAAATTTATAAAATATACTTACTTAATGGCCCAACTCTAATTTTCTCACATACAATAAACCTGCGAGAGTCCAACCCATACATGGTCGGTTTAGTTTTTTCAATTAATAATAAGTAATTTACTTCTTTTACTAAAAGATAAAACAATTTGAACGTGCGCCAAAGCAATACTTACTTACGTGTTTGGAAAAATTTATCAGTTGCAAAAAAACAACTGGAATATATTTTCCTTTAATTGAAAAAAATAATCTAAATAAAAAGAATCATCGAATATAGAAACTTTATCATTGTATCCATATTTATCACGTGGCATTCAAAAATGAATCAGTGCCAAAACATAATAAAAGAAAAACTCTACGCTCACATTCATTGTTGTAGTAAATTCATTCATCATTTACGCATCTCAGTCGACAGGCAGACACCCGCGTCAGAGCTGTTGCATTCTATGTATCTCTGATTGAAGTGGAATGGCAATCTACAGACTAGAGAGCTTTTAATTCATTTTTATTATCTCTTCATTCATTTATCTTCCTTTGAAAAGATTCCGATTACAGTCTATTGAAATTCCTGTTACGATTAGTTTTCAATTTGCTCGTTTTGCATGGATTCTATCTACTTATAGACCACCTATTTATCCGATATCTGACTGATACCGCACCGGCCTTGAACTGAAATTAGAACCGTCACTGCTTCGAATAAGATCGTCTGATCAACATTTCTCTCAATCTTTTCAAAGCTGGGGCTATTCAATAGATTAACGATTTAGCGTGCTTCGCGTGAAAACAACATTGTTTAGAAAGCACATAGGTATTGATGTACCGTCTTATGACCACATCAGATTTTCGATCCAAAAATATAATTAGATGTCGGAAACGTCGTTAACTGTATGAAATGTACTGTACTTAGAGCACATAAATTATTTCCACTTGACAGCGCTATATAAATACGCGGGCATAAGATGTCTTTCGTATAATCCCGACACACTGTAGAGACATTTTGTTTTTATGCCAGCCCTTGAAAAACGGTCACTTGTTTCTATTGTACCCGTTCCCAAGAGATGTGGAGGTGGAATAGACAAATACAGAAGCAATTTTGGTTTGGTCATCTCCGACACAAATCTCCGATACTTATGCGTTCCAATTTGGTAATATGGAAACCTCAAGAAGCATCGCGATCTCAATTATAAAGTATCCCCCAAAAACACGTAATAAATTGTATTTGCCAGCCTGTAAAGAAACGTAGAATCATCATCTCTAGTCTCATTTCACAGAATCTAGACTAAACAAACATCTACAGGAATAACAGACGCAATAGACATTTTTCTTGTTCTTAATATTCATAAGATATTTAAGATTCATTTCCGCGTAAAAATGAAAGCTTTACTGGTTGGGCTAATAAATTAATTAATCGAGGCACAAAGGTGACACGTCACTGGTTATAAATTAAACCAGATACGACGAACATAAAAAAATATCACCGGGCGGGAACTCTAACACACACCATGGCGGATGAGGTCGTTAACTTTTTACGCAATGGCAGTTTGTGGTCACTACTACTATCGATATACCTACCATGAAGCTGAAAACATGTAGGTTATTCGTACTCCACTGTGTATGTGGTTGTGGGATGGTCCAGGATTAATCAAGTAGAAATAAGCTATATATATCGACTAACATATCAAGCGATAAATTTATAAACCAGAGTATTTTATTTCTACTAGCGCTAAAGTACCTATAATACTTAAAAGTTTGTAGATTCCAAATGTATATAGAGCGTAAACTAAAAGTTTTGTACTACTTTCTACACGCGATAATTAACATAATAACATAGGTTTTGTCCAATTCAGGTCAGCCGTAATCCAGCAAACCTCCATGCACTTATGCAATCTCAAGTGGTCACATTATAATGACTGCTGTAGTGGCGATGAGCACCACGACGTCACCAAAGACTTCGCTTGCCAAGCTCGTTCTCTATCCTAAGCCGAAACCGTTCAAGATCATGGTTTTAGGCCAGTCCGGAGTTGGCAAATCTGGTAAGACCGAAATACTTCTATGCCATGTCATATTAGAGTTATAAATAGAGTAAATGTTAGACTTTTAGCCTTCGGTAACAAATAACATTTTTTATTACAAGTAAAAATCTTCTGATATTGGGACATTATACAGATAAACATTTTGACAAGCCGTTATGTAACTTCCATTTCAGCTCTCGTAGTAAGATTCATTACACGAAGATTCATCGGCGAATATGACCCCAATTTGGAAAAGATCTACGCATTCCAAACCGTCATTGATAACGAGATGGTTTATTTTGAAATATTAGATTCTGCTGGAGATTCACATGTAAGTTTTTCTTGAATAATAAAATGTATATTTTATCTTTCACGTTTCAAAATTCATAACGGTATTCCAAAACATTTTCTACTACGTACCAAATGTATCACTTATCACTCAATTGGACGCTAAACACACTGATATCGGTTTTGTTACAGTATGAAAATAAACACGATGATTCATGAATGTATTTTTATTGCACTCAGGAAAGTGAATACGCGAATCTCGAGAGCAACATACGATGGGCGGAGGCGTTCATTCTAATGTATTCGGTCACGGACAAGTGTTCCTTCGACGAGTGCCACCGACTCAAATTCCTCATCAACTACAACAAGAGGAGACGTAGACTTGCTTCCTCTATGAGGGTTAGTCACGCAACTGACTAAAAATTAACTCTTCGTTTGTTTTTTTTTTTGTTAAGGAAAATAAGGGAAACTCATTAACTGAGAAACTTATCTTCATTATGGCTGGTTTGGCGTGGTAAATAAAGGATACGGTTCTCACCAATTAAGTTATGGGTTTACGGCAAAGGCCACTTTTTTTTCAATCAAACATAATGATACTAACTTAATTTACGTCCTTGGAACCGCACGTTGTCCATCAATTTCACCGACCTCTTCGATTCTGATTGTAACTGAGTCCTCCAATGCACGATAAAATTATAAATGAATACACGCCCATTTTCTTTCTTTCCTTTTGTTTGTAAACAATCGCTAATGGTGCAACGTTATACCCTGCTTCATAATTTCTTTGATAAATCCAATTTTAATACTCCTTTTTACGCCAACGAAACCCGTCTTTAAAGGCTTCACTTTATTTTAAAAGAGGTCGAGGAAGTTTTTTGTGATGACAAACGATGGCGAAATTATAAAAAATATTGATATAGACGTTTAATTACGGACTTACTTTACTTATTTACCTAGCTAGTAAGGTAAATGAGTTTCGGGACTACTGCGCCTAAAGCCAGGATTTATTTTTTGTTGTTAGGATAGTGCAATAGAGACGCCAGTAGTTATGGTGGGAAACAAGATCGACCAAGTAGGCGACCGCATGGTGACCACCGAGGAAGGCCAGCGGCGCAGCAAGGAGATCGGCTGCGTCTGCTTCCACGAGATCTCAGTCAGAGAAAGTATTGATCAGGTAACCTAACTCTCTATCTTCCTGTATCTATGTGCCTCGACTATTTTGCACAATATTCGATATCCTTTGGTTTTTGTTATCATGGTGTTCCATTTAATGCGAAAATAGCTCTATCGGTGTTTACATTGTTTGCCGAAAATATTTACCGCAGAAAATGCCATATTCTATTCTTGTGTCTCTTGAATTGTGAATATCTCATGCATGTTATACATACCGCAGTAACAAAATATTATTGATACGGAACAGATAATTTTGATGCTATGATGCCAAAATACCTGCTAAGCATTTTAACTGGTTTAAGTTTCGCAATTCAATAGCATTTCAAAATATGTTCCAGACGCTATTCTCAACGAGGGAAAATATTTTGAATTAACTGAATGATCGCAATATTTTACAACATATTTTCATTGAAAATGTGGAATGCTTATCTTGTAAACAGAATATAATGTTAAAATTTATATTCTCATAGTATTGAAAATTCCACCTTGTTTCAGTAAAACTCAAGTACTAAGCGAACGCTACAAATCGATTGACGAAACAAACTCTCTTTCTGTGTGAATTATATGATGTAAAAAAGCAGACACCTTTTAAAAGCTTATAACGACTACTTCGATAAAACAATAAAAGGGAAATTTACATTTAAACGTACCAACACTGTACAATGTGATCTCACGACTTGAAATACATTTTCCTCCATATAATGTATTTTCCTTTATCAGTACAAATCGGAATCTCTTGGAATGTTCGCTTGGTAAACGGTTCCGTATAAATAAAATTCCATGCTTCCACGCTGACGCCCGAATTCGCAGTTTATTATATGTAAATTGGCAATAATAAATCGTGTAACAACGGGAACCAAAACATAACTGTTATTAGATTAAATAAAACAAAATAACCACAACCCCTACTGAACCCTAATCGATCGACTCTAATGTCGATAACAACCTTACAATTTGTCTAAACACAGGAAACTAAGGACAATATGACCTTTGATAGTAGATATACGAAGTCCCCGACAAAAGTAAATAAGTCCCCGATTACGATTCGTCCACAAGGGTCGAATCTTTTTTAACGCGAGCATTAAATATTGGTACAAAGTAACTTGACTCTTAGGGAGATAAGTCGGTAGCTACCGCTATTGCACACAAAGGATTTTCTTTTACGAGTGGTTTGTAAGCACGTCGAAGTTTGAAAGAAGTCGAAGTGTATTCGGATCGCGATACCTCAAACTAAACACGCCTTATCTTCATTTCATAACACTGAAGCAATCCTTCACGAAAAGTAGATCTACATGGCCGATAGGAAGAACTTAAAGACCGAATACGTAGGGTTACCAAAACAAATTAAACGAATTAACATAATTTCATCGGATGGCAGTAACAATTTGTTATTTTCACAACTTAACGGCCTGGCATAATTTCGTATAATTGTTCTTCAGGGAGGTATTACTATATACAGCCATCATTTCCGGGTTCCATGTTAAAACGATCAACACCCAACTTTCGGAGTAAGCCTGAGAGTCGGATGTATAGAAATGTAAATCATCCCTTACCAGGATTAACAGGTTCAATCTAATCTAATATTTAGGTAAAGTGAATTAAAGTAAGCTTTCATGATACATTTAATTACATGGACAGCATTTTGCGACCCAATCCCTAGTAAACGAATTGGTGTAGATGACACGGATTTGAAGCTTATTTACATACGTAGGTACTTACGTTTACTTAGTTACTTACTTGCCTACTCAGCGGTTAATTTAACTTTGCAATCCCATCCAATTTGTACACTAGTCTGTTACTGACATATTCGATTTAATGTGAGTTGAGCCAATCATTATCTGTGTCCTTTCGGATACAGATCGTGGGATTGTTTGAACCATCGTCAACTCACAATCAATCTGTAAAGTGAACACATGATGTCCCAGAATAAACCTTAGTAATAAAGATGATTCTTTTATTATTTACTGGAAAAAGATTTGTAATTTCCTGTAAACATGCATACTGACTACTTTACTCAGATATTTATTTTTATCCTACTACCGTAGGTGTTTAAACGGAACCGTGGGACAGCGACTTATGATTAACACATTTGCAGTCGACCACCTAACAAGTTGCTATAAATACATATTAAACATGAAGGGACTTACTACAAAAAGGATAAACACACGTTCAACACGTATTTTAGAAAATTCTCAATACAACATTTTCTAAAACACGTGATAAGCGTGTGTTTATATTTTTGTAGTAAGACCCGTAAAGTTTCAGTAGCAAATCTACTCATCATTTCACATTAGTACTGACACACTATCGTAATAAATGCATGAGTTTGTATTCCGCAGTGTGTCGAACTCCAAACTCACTCCGAATTTATGCATAGTTGATGCAATGCAACGGACGAGTATCCAGGATAGTATATACGTACAATCTAATGATATCTATGCAAATAGTATAGATATTTTGAATTTATATTTCTGATTGATATTTCTCATCCGGTAAAGTATAGGTACGTATTTTTACGTAACCGGTTCTTTAAACTATACAGACAGACTTGTGTTGCTGGGGAGTTTGTTCCACCATTTCTTCTTCCCAGCAAAAACACATAGGAAGTGGTGAAGGGCGGGCGTTTTGGGGCCGTCTTTTGTATATGATGCAGTCAGAACTCTTCACCAGTCAAAAGTACTATTGACTAGCAAAATCAGTTAAAAGTACTTTTGACTAAAGAGGTTGGTTAAAACTGATTTTGACTGAAAATTATGCAATTTTGCAGTCAAAAGTTATTTTGACTGACGCTCTTGGTCAAAAGTAGTTTTAACTGAAATAAAGCATTAGTCAAAAGTACTATTAACTCGTTAGATGTGAATGATGTGATGATAGTGATCACCTAAATTAAAATGTTTTAAGTATTTTGTTGAATAATGTGTATTTTTCCGAATGTTTATTTATTGCTATAAAATAAATGTCCTAAAACATTGTTAAAAGTCAGGTTTTAATGGCAGAAACGAATCGCTGTCAATCCGACTCCACGTAGTCTTGTCTTTTCTACCCCTAGAGTGTAATTCAAAATCGCGTAGGCGCGGAGGGGCGAGCCGGGCCGCGAGTTGAGGAGCAGGTGGTTGTAACACTCGCCACCGCGGCTGAGGCTGGCCGGCAGTGCCAGCAAGCCGAAGCTGCGGTGGTGAGCGTTAACCCGGCGTGCGCACAGTGGAAATATGTAACAACGATGGTAGGGTTGGGTCTAGGTGACCCGTATTAAAAACGTCATAACTTCTGTATTAAAAAAACATTTTGCGAGATATTATATTAATTAGTTTAAACAAGTATTATTAAGTATTAGTAAGTCAAAGCCGCGCGGATCGATCGATCATAAGGTTAAGCAACGCTTGTCGCGGTCGGTCCGTGGATGGGTGACCATCTTGTCGTAACGAGCTCTT
>NWSH02000050.1:6679608-6718296 GCA_002382865.2 Heliothis virescens | reverse complement strand
ATTCTACCCATGATTACAAACAACTTTCCCAAAGAAACTTTTTTTTTTACTCACTACTTTAGCCACAATAGCAAAATCACTTTAACCTGCACACGCGTAATGAAAGTGTCACTTTTCACTATCTCGAAACTGTTTTCGATCCTGGTTTTAAGTTCATCTAAAGTGTTCACTAGCCCACTACGATTGCCCATTGCTTCACCATTGTCCCATTTTGAAGAATAGCACATCATCATATCGCTGTCCTCACTCGCGGAGTAGTTGTACGGCACAGCGCCGGCGGGTGTCAAAAAAAAAACTAATAAATGGCATCCGATGGATTTTACGGCGTGACTGTTATTTTTAAAATAAGTTTTGTAAAATTAATCCTGAAGGAGACGAAAAATAAAAATTTTCGCTTTTCCCTGTTAATTTGCAATGACATTATTAATCTAAAAACCGGCCAAGTGCGAGTCGGACTCGCACACGAATGGTTCCGTTCCATAATCTATGAAAAATAAACGTACTTATTACCTAAAATTAGCCAAAACAAAGTATAATTTGCGGTTACTGAAAAAGTGCTATATCTCAAAAACCACTGATCGTATCTTGTTGAAACCAATTTTGGTTGGTAGTTTTTATTGAGATCTAAAACATATATATTTTTCAGATTTTTCACTTTGGTAGTTTAAGAGTTACAGGGGGGGGGACACACATTTTGGCACTTTGGGAGTGTCTTACTCTAAAATGATTGACTTTAGGAAAAAATGGTTTTAGAAACCTCTGTACCATTTTTTAAGACCTATCTATAGACACCCCACACGTATAGGTTTGATGAAAAAAAATAATTTTAGTTTCAGTTTCATGTATGGGGAGCCCCCCCTAATATTATTATTTTTTTATTTTTGTACGGAAATCGTAAAGCGGTTAATATAATACATCTACCTACCAAGTTTTAACTGTGTAGTCCTAATAGTTTCGGAATAAAGTGGCTGTGACATACGGACGGACGGACAGACAGACAGACAGACAGACAGACAGACATGACGAATCTATAAGGGTTCCGTTTTTGCCACTCGGCTACGGAACCCTAAAAATGTGACAGATTGTTAGTGGCCAATAGAACACAAAGAGTATTAACACAATTACCTTAATAGCTCAACGGGAGAAGGCGCGACTGCTAATTGCAGTTTCAAACAGCTATTGTGACTAAAGTAGTGAGTAAAAAAAAAAGTTTTTTTGGGAAAGTTGTTTGTAATCATGGGTAGAATCACGTGTTCAAGTATCGGTCACTAATTACCAGTCACCCTTTTTAGGTAATGTAAAAATGAGAGTAACTTTGAAAAGTTCAGTACGATTGTAATTTTCTGGTAATGATTCAGGGGCCCCGGGGCACTGCCCCGGCTAGCCCCTTCGTAGCTACGCCACTGGGTGTATGTGAAAATCGTAAGTCTTCAAACACAGAGCACACTAAAACTTTATTTAAATTTACCCTAAAATCGCAAAACTCATATCACATGTTGTAATTAAAAATTACGTAGGTATTTCAAAAGTTTGTGAACTATTAGGCTGCAAATTATTATAAAGCTACGAAAGCTTACAGAAAACACCCAACGAATCGGGAATTCCCCCAACGTNGATTACGTAGGTATTTCAAAAGTTTGTGAACTATTAGGCTACAAATTATTATAACGCAACGAAAGCTTACAGAAAGCACCCAACGAATCGGGAATTTCCCCAACGTGAATGAAGTCCAGTTGCTTTCCGAAGGATTATATTAGTTCTAATATTAGATGGTTTTGTATGTATAAAGTGTTACATGCGTTGAAAAAAAGAATAGTTTTGTTGATTACCTATCATTTTAGTTCGATCCATAAAACTTTTTTTGCGGACTGCATTGCCGTGCGCGGGGCCCCTGTCGGTGCTGGGCCCCTAGGCAGTTGCCTAATTTGCCTTAAGGTTAATCCGGCTCTGTACACAGGTATAAATAAAATGAGGTTGCGCGTGGGATTTTAAAACTATACGAAGTACGTAACATTTTCAATAGGTGCCTTTCGTTTATGGGTATTAAGTGTAGATATGCACCTGCTTGGATATTGTGACGGCAGAGCTCAAAATTCCTTAGTTCCCAATAACATTTTTTTTCGTACGGCATATTATACAAATTTTGTAGTAGATAGAATATTTAAAATAAAATGCTCTGTAATTAAAGAGGAACTTCGACGGAATAATCCTTTGCAGTAACATGTAATAGCATTCCATCAGGCGTGTCACGAGATGCAACACAATTTCATCGCAATTAATTCTCATTAGCATATAGTGCAGACGACCTGTCAATAAATTGTCACCTTGTTTGTAAATAGCGCGGCTATATTGAGCGCTACATGATTGCAAAGAATCCGATACAATTATATAGTGATTACAGTGTCGATGAAGTCAGTGACTCGTAGTAGACGCTCGTAGTAAACGCAACAGCTGTCAGTGAACCCCGCGTCTGTAGGATATTCCACTATTTACTCACACTACGCCTATCCCTTACTTCGCTACGCACTCGTTTACAGATAACGGCATTTTAATCGCAGCGATCCAGTAATCGCAAGTTTTATTGATAACTTCTCCTGCGGCTGCACAGGTTTTAATGACATACAGATATTTACACCGGAATCGACTGTCGTAAACAATGGCTAGGGTTATCTTGGTTAAACCTATATTATTTATTACATAAGTATTTTTGTAATTTATTTCATCAACGTTTTGCTGATGTTTACCATTACATTTTGCCCACCAGCTGGAAAATATTACCCGCCATCAGAATTAACCATAGCAAGCAAGCATCTCGAGGATGGCTAGGATGGCGTCCTTTACGTGAAAAGAAAATATCGTGAAAGTGAAAGAAATTTCCAAACAAACGGATTATCTGTATGTTAAATCCCATGGTTAAATCACGCTGTATTGGAACCAACTTATGGCTCGTGGCTGGAAATCATAGGAAAAATGTTGTACTTACAGACGTCAAGTTACCACAATCTGTCAAATTTCCATCGATTTTCAACCTATCTCTCTGGCGTGTTTAACAGATGGGTTAGAGTTGTAGTTATTTGTGCACATTTTAGGATTCAACAATGCTTACAAGCATAGTGTGAAGGTTTTCATTTCATTTTTTTTTCATCTGCTCTACATTTCCTATTCAGTTACTATGAAATTTATTCTAAACCAAAAACATTCAAGTACAGACAACAGCAGGTCAACGTATACGAATCTGTCAAATTTTACCAATCAAATATTAACCTACCGCCATTGCGATAAGGTTGAAAATCTATTGCAGAAATTTGACAGATTGTGGTAACTTGATGTGCTGTTGTTTGTACCTATGTCATCTATTTGTCTATCAACATCGACCAGAACGCAACCACATCTGGCACCATTTGAACTACTACAGCAGTTAGCAACAATAGCCAAGATGAACCTAATACACTACTCACAAAACAATTTTTCTTTTCATGATCGATTTTGTTAGGTGATTTACAAGAAGCTGTATCTCCGTATCTGGTATAGATCAATTCTGTACATGAAATATATTTCCAAAATAACTATCAGGGGGTGATTAGGGATCGATACTGATGCCAAAAATGCAATCAGTGAAATTTTTGTCTGTCTGTATAACCGTTATAGAAACAAAAACTACTCGACGGTTTTAACAAAACTTGGTAAAATTATTCTTCATAATCCTGAGCATACTTTTCCTCACGGATCAATAGGTCAAAAGGTAGGATCAAAAGTTACTCCATTTTTTAAGCTTCCATCGCATGTACAACCTTAATGGTTAAAGCTATACAGGAATCATGTATGATTGAAAAGTTCTCCTTAAAATTATATAAAAAATAACCTACGACACCATATCTATCCTATCTATCTTTTATGGTTGAATCACAATAATACGTGTAATTCCCGATAGCTTAGCAGTTCGTAGCTTTCTGATTATATTTTCCTATTCGTACATTTATAACACTCTCAGTTATCCCTAATTACAAAACTGGCCAAGTGCGAGTTGACTTACAAAAATTTAAGATCTGAAACGTCTCGAATCGCCTCGGGTATCCCGTTGTTTCCCCGAGGTTTTAGAATTGGACATCAGACGTTTGAGATCTTTATTATGACGACCCGTTGTCGCTGGCATAAGCGACATGATCCGCGAACGAAGTCGCTGGCAGAAGCTAGTGTAATATATTTACACATTGTGTTCTGGATTTTCTGTTTAACAGATTAAGTAGTTTCCTATTGCTTAGACGCACGCAACATCCTGAAGGATGAATAACGAAAATAGCGATGTTCAACTTGGGTATTGTTGCTGCTGAATTTGAGTCACTATTTAAGTAACATTTTCCTATTCTAATAAAATAATTTGTGGTTTTCCCTTTACGAACCTTTCAGATTTCATGTTGACTGTCATTATTCAAGGTTTACCTGTTCAGTGTTCATCGTTGATAACTATTTTGTAATGAATATTACGTAACCAGTAGAAATATCGTGAAGCTTGTAGTAATAGTAACAAATAAGGCTTGCAATTTGAAAACGTTCAAGGATAGCCCTTGATCACTCGAAAAAACTTTTTATTCATAAGTAGGTATCTATACTTTCTCCTGGTACAAGACTTTCCTTAGTTGCGCTTACGACGATCTATTCAGTTCATCAAGGTGAATCAATAGGGAATAAAAGTAACTCCTATTCACCAGGTAAATGTAGTAAATGTATAGGGACAAGCAATAATTGAAAACTGTTAATTAGTAAGTCTCTAGTAGAATATTAATACGCGACCTTGGTGATGGTACCACGACACCAAGTGTTAGAAGCATGTGTTTGCAGTCATCCTCATGATAAGGTTCGGAAATTCTCTATTTGGACTGTCCCGTCCAAGCAAGGCCATACCATTCGGCTATAAGATGTAAGAAAATTCTGTACAGAACAATACACAATAGATGTACTTTATACGTTATTCTAATTCCGTAAGGATCAAACGAAAGCAAAATAGTTTTCGAGTAGGTACCAACATAACCATCAAACACAAACAATATGCACTTGGTCAATGACTTGAAGTCATCACTTCAGAGAGGTCATAAATGTTTTTATAGCGGAATCAGGGGTGAGTTGTGCGCGGGCGGGCGGAGCGCGGCGCGGGGCGTGGCGGGTGCGCGCGCGCCGCCCATCACCGTTCGCGTATAATAAGCGCGCGCGGCGCACGCGGCGACTCGCCAACGCGACCACAGCGGCGCCGGTGCACGACGCGCGTAGTGCACTCCGCGACCTTCTCGCACCTCGCACCAGTAACCGCGCCGAGCGATCCCGGCGCCACCACGCCGTGTTGTGTCACAATACTACTCAATACAAAAACAACAACAGACTGTCGCCAGGACCATATCACCTTACAAAGTAAGTCATCATTTCAACTGTGATTTTACACAAACAAACCGTCACATGTAAGTAGTGGGACCCGACTGTCTTAAATTACTTTCATTTTCAGCTTGCTCGCTTTATTCGAGATTTAAAATGTTTACCTTGATCAACGGCTAGGTTTGAGCTGTAGTGCTTGATAAAAATCTAACAACTAACCAGTCAATGCTTGGAACTGCAAATATTATTTTTTAAACCATATCGTAATATAAAATTTAATTAGATAAGTACTAAACATGGTGTGTTACGCTGGCGCATTATAAACGATCAGTGATATTTTAGAAACATGTTTGACACAGTTGATAGTTAATGAAACGAGAACATGGACCTCAGACATGCGTGATTATAATTAAGTTAATGCGAAATCATTATTAAAAGTTCTTATCTAAACTAACAATGGCATGTCCACAATAGAATATATTTAAAAAAAATGAAAAAAAAATGTCTGTAATTTTCTCACAGTAAAATGACTTTGTTAAATTGAAATTCTAAACAAAGCTTGTTTTTTGGTTTTGTGTATTTTGTTTTGTAATACCATAACTGCCAAACAAACAGAAGCCAAAATAAATCACAATTTAAGTAATTAGTTCGGCTCCTGTTTGGTTTGACTTAATTTATAGAGAACCGTAAATGTCTCTCACAACTCATTAGGTACCAAGTAAGATTACAAATTATATTTAGTTATAGAAAAGAAATTAAAAATAGTAACAGAAATATTTTCAGTTCCGAGGCAAAAGTTGAGAAAGGTGCACCTTCCTTGGACTGGAATATATCTATGTTCTTATATCCTTTGAAGTGTAAGATGAAAAAGTTATGGTTTGCAAAAAATTCTGTGCCATTTAAGAAATTGAAAAACACAAAAAAAGTTGTGTCAACAGACATATAACCATTTCCCGTCTAGGGTCTCACTTTCTATCTATTTCCTTAAAAAATATAATTGAGCTGGAGCTTTCAGCAAGAAAAATGACTAGGCATACTTTCACACATAAAATATCAGTAGAAACCTAAAGTCAGGAAAATCTTCCCTCTAATAAACCTCTAACAATAACCTCTCTAACCCTCTAATGCTAGAAGAAAAATAATACCACCAGCATGCTATTGTTATAAACTTTACAATAACAAAGATTTACAATAACCTTTACAAATAGCATATGTTATGGAATCCTCTTGGCGGGTTTTACTATCCACACAATCACACACATAAATAATAAATATAGGTATGCGTAAAGTAGCTTCCTCGGAGTATTAGCTAAGTCGTATGGAACTGCTAGTTCAGCAATTTATTTTAAAAATACTCTTTGGATCTTAAATATATTGATAAAAACAAAAAGTATCTCTTTCACCATTTAGACAGACACAACACATGTACTCAAATATTTAGAACTAAAAAAATATGGTTGAAAGTATTTTTTATTTTTATTTAGCAAACTTGTAGTACCTACCTACCTTATTTTACGAAAAAACATATGTAGTGCAATCGCATCATAAATTTAGTATGAAGCTATTATTAACAGTTAAACATGCTTCTTTTTAATTACATAATTAAATTAATGAACATCTCAAGTCTCCGACAATAACAAAAAAAAACTATATTAGTAGGTATGTTTAATTTGATAAATATACGAATCAAATACTTAATTACAATAATACAATAATTCAATAAAGTGGAATTTTTCTATTATCTCGTATCCTATGAATATAAAATGTGTTGAGAAAAAAAACTTGATATCGTATCGTGTTTTGTAATACCTAACTAATAAACATCAGAATTATTTTAATTGACAATTTAACGGCTGGTTAATGAATACGAGTTTTAAATAGACGCACGCAGCGATGCGGATCTTATTTTATCTGAGTATTGCGATAAGTCAGTACAGTTTTAATTACATGCTTATACATCTCGCCTCGCAAGTCGTAAGGTATTACAATTAGAAGCCATTCGATATAGAAATTCCGAGAAGGACGAATCCAGCGAGCTCCACGTTTACCGCCAGGGTTTTTACTACTGTCCGTCGCTCACGCCCGCCGCTCAGACACATAACTCAGTTTTTACGATGTAGCCCTTTAGGAGTATAGAAATTTGTGAAATGTTTAAACAGGAACGTACGATTGATCGATTAGGCAGTTCAATATCAAGATCAAATTCATACAAACAAAGATGGCTACCGACAAACGTATTGTAGTATGAAAGTGTATTTGCTTCGGCCATCTAGGTGTTTGAACTTTACCAGGTCAATATTTAAATTGAGGTCGAAAGCGGTCACTACGGACCTTGTCATATTTGTACACACTACGCTACCCCTGTAATGGTTTTTGCATGTCACTCGACTATCATTCTATTAGTAGTTGATGCATAGTACGATCAATCATTGCAATTTTAATGCATTGTGATAAAACGTGACTTAGAATCTGAGAATGAGCCACTATCAAACTGCAGATTCACCAGTAGATATATCGTAAAGACCTACAATAAAAAAGTATCTGCTACAACTTAAATTCATCCTAAATTCTCTTATAAATTGGCGAACTGCGTGAGTAGTGGAATCTACTGCAATAAGGTACTCGCTACTAATTTTATAATTTACTCGTGTTCATTTTCAACATAACGTTGTTGCTACTTATTTAGCAAGGCAAGAGTAATTAGCCCACTTATGAAGGTAATTGTAGATACCAAAGATATTTTATTCTACACATAAGTTATGCAGTTACCTATTGATGTAACTTTTATTAACTATAGGTAATATATCTAACAATAACAGGACCTAGTACAACCATACATATATAAATTGTCTATGGATAGGTGTCCGGTCCGGTGTAAAGCCAGTGACCGACTCGACTCACCAATTGGGCAAGCCGACAATACACTTGACCCCGCAAACTCTTAAATTATCTTTTGTTACCTATCGTCTGCCGCCATGTGCCTGCGTCTACCGTGTCTCGTTGCTAAGAGACCGACACGTTACAGATGATCGCGAACAGAAGGAAAACAACTAACTAGGTACTCCATTTTAAAGGAACTCCGCGCCTCTTTCAGACAGTCATTTGCGGCCATTCGTGGATAATTATAAATACGGATGTCGTGTATATTAACAAAATATTTAAATAAAGCACGTAAGAGTTGGTAGTCTTAAAATTTCCTGATGATTTTTTGAAGGTTAAGCAAAGTGCAAGTTATTAAAAATTAATCTTACAGCTTAGCTTGATCTAAGGGTTTTTATTTGTTGATTTGTTCATTTCTGAATATATTTTTCTTTTAGGATAGACATACCCTAAATAGAAACAGAGACATTAACACCTTTATATAAACAACTAGCTTCTGCCAGCGGCTTCGCCCGCGCTATACTTGAAATCCCGTTTTTTCCCGTTCCCGTGGGAATTTCGGGAAATCCTTTCTTAGTGCTCCCCTACATATCCCAAGGAACCTACATTCCAAATTTCAGCTGTCTACGACCAGTAGTTTCGACTGTGCGTTGTCTGTCAGTCAGTCACTCAGTAACGGAAGAGTTTTATATATACATATATAGATAGGTTATTTTATTTAAATCATGTACATAATATAACTTACTGTTTCCTAACTTTGAACAATTTATCTAATGCTTGTAACAGAAAGAAGTAAATAAGTAGGTATATAAAAACCATTTTCTGTTGCTGATATTAGTATAAATTGATAATGACGTTGATAAATTAAGTGAGTAATGAATGTTTTTTACTCACGTGGCCAAATTAAACAACTAGTTAGCTTTATATAAATAAAATCATAAACTGTTCAATGTTCATGCCTGCGCATACAGGTACGCATGCAGTAGTACATAAACCTCACCAGATAACATTGCTATCACTTTACAACTTCCTGAAAATTAATGAAAAGGATGACCTTACATACATTTTTATGATGTAGTAAGTACTAGACCATAAAAATATACGTATTTGCTTTATTAGAGCTTTCCAATTAAGTAACCTATACATAATATATATTTACATGCGGTTTAATTATGCTAAGTTAAACCAGTCTACGTTGCCTACATGATCTTTCCCAAGTAAGAGTTCACAACCTTCATATTATCTCTAAGATAAAGTAACATCGTACGCCATGTGTATAAAATATACTGCTCATTTCATCAAGTTTACACTGGGAAACTCTACAGTTGGCAGTTTTCGTACTTTATATACTGCACCTATTTACGAGTGACTCAATATTAACAAGCACACGATGCGTCAGCGAAAATAGTCAGATATAGAACAATATTAAAGCAGGAGCAAGGCTACAGATACAATCAGAGATTCATGTAATTATTCAATCGAGTGCGCGAGCACGAGGCTCATCATGCGGTCCGCAGCGACTGGCACTGGCGGGCAAGCGCGGCGCGGCGCGGGCGCACGGTGCACGCGCCCTACGAGTGACCGACCACCAGCCGCTGACGAGTATTGTGTTCTAAACAACTACCATGTCGTTATATTGTCTGTTCCTTAATCACAAATTGAAACAAGATTATATGCAGTTGTGCCGACCAGCCCACTTATACCATTAGATACTGTATGTTATATTACAGTTGTTTTCGTTAAGTTAGTTGTACTTATTGTATAAAAGTAAAAATCTGACCACTTTAATCTTGAAATGATAGCGCTACTATTGATAAAAACATGAATTATTCATTGCTTCCACTTGTATGTGGACACTGGGACACCTAGTGCAAAAGGAGTATTGAATCAGTCGTCGTCGTGAAGAGCAATCAGGTGCAGTAGAGTGCAGACGAACGCAGACGCGTCGTGTCTCGAGATCGCGAGTAGCGCGGCTGCATGCACTACGTGTGCGTGTGCATATAAATATGTAGATTTCGTTAAGTGGTTGCACTGCGTCTACTAATACTCACTGGGTAGGTGGCACACCGTGCTTAACTCTCACGTTGCCGGCTCGTTACGTTAGTACCAGCCTTTGACTCTCTATAAATAGAACTCGTCCTCGATGCGCCATATGTACTAACATTCATTACACTACGATATGGATGAAACGACGTAATGTGGCACCCACCCTGGAACACTCTCGGAACGGCAATTTAGAAGAGGAAGTCGCTGATTTGCATTTTTATGAACGGGGAAGGTGAAGTGAAATCATCTTCATTATTAACTCAGTTTTGTTTCAATGCTATAAGTATGCATCATACTCAATGAATAATAATGTTTGCATACGCTATACAATTTTTGTCAATACACCAGCATATTATGCCAACAACTGAGATTACAATTAACTTGAGAAATATTATAAACAGTTGGTACTTATCTGATTGATTCAATAGGTAGGTATATTTCTCTAATTGTTTTTGCACTAATTATCAATGTAAGGGTAATTCGTGCTTTTCACAAAAATAGTGATAACGCTTTGGGTGTAAGTTAAAGTGTACATCTATACATATAAAAATCAAAGTCCTGACTCGTTCACTGACTCATCAAAGCAGGGCCCAAACCCGTGAAAATATAAAGCTGAAATTTGACAGAGAGGTTCATCTTAAGACTCTCACGCGAGATAACCTGGCAGACGCTAGTAGGTAATATGCAGAAGGCACATTAGTAGGTATCATAATAATGTGGCCAAGGTGAATCTGTATAGGTATGCAAGTCCATCGGTAAAAAAGATAATATCGATATTTATAATATTTAGCTGTATCATTAGTAAACATCGTGAATTTAATTAATTATACGTTTAATTATGTATATCAGTTACACTTGAACTTTACCTCGCGTCTACACAAGCATAATTTCATATAACAGAACAGTTCCTATCGCACCTCGGATNTATATAGATAGGTTATTTTATTTAAATCATGTACATAATATAACTTACTGTTTCCTAACTTTGAACAATTTATCTAATGCTTGTAACAGAAAGAAGTAAATAAGTAGGTATATAAAAACCATTTTCTGTTGCTGATATTAGTATAAATTGATAATGACGTTGATAAATTAAGTGAGTAATGAATGTTTTTTACTCACGTGGCCAAATTAAACAACTAGTTAGCTTTATATAAATAAAATCATAAACTGTTCAATGTTCATGCCTGCGCATACAGGTACGCATGCAGTAGTACATAAACCTCACCAGATAACATTGCTATCACTTTACAACTTCCTGAAAATTAATGAAAAGGATGACCTTACATACATTTTTATGATGTAGTAAGTACTAGACCATAAAAATATACGTATTTGCTTTATTAGAGCTTTCCAATTAAGTAACCTATACATAATATATATTTACATGCGGTTTAATTATGCTAAGTTAAACCAGTCTACGTTGCCTACATGATCTTTCCCAAGTAAGAGTTCACAACCTTCATATTATCTCTAAGATAAAGTAACATCGTACGCCATGTGTATAAAATATACTGCTCATTTCATCAAGTTTACACTGGGAAACTCTACAGTTGGCAGTTTTCGTACTTTATATACTGCACCTATTTACGAGTGACTCAATATTAACAAGCACACGATGCGTCAGCGAAAATAGTCAGATATAGAACAATATTAAAGCAGGAGCAAGGCTACAGATACAATCAGAGATTCATGTAATTATTCAATCGAGTGCGCGAGCACGAGGCTCATCATGCGGTCCGCAGCGACTGGCACTGGCGGGCAAGCGCGGCGCGGCGCGGGCGCACGGTGCACGCGCCCTACGAGTGACCGACCACCAGCCGCTGACGAGTATTGTGTTCTAAACAACTACCATGTCGTTATATTGTCTGTTCCTTAATCACAAATTGAAACAAGATTATATGCAGTTGTGCCGACCAGCCCACTTATACCATTAGATACTGTATGTTATATTACAGTTGTTTTCGTTAAGTTAGTTGTACTTATTGTATAAAAGTAAAAATCTGACCACTTTAATCTTGAAATGATAGCGCTACTATTGATAAAAACATGAATTATTCATTGCTTCCACTTGTATGTGGACACTGGGACACCTAGTGCAAAAGGAGTATTGAATCAGTCGTCGTCGTGAAGAGCAATCAGGTGCAGTAGAGTGCAGACGAACGCAGACGCGTCGTGTCTCGAGATCGCGAGTAGCGCGGCTGCATGCACTACGTGTGCGTGTGCATATAAATATGTAGATTTCGTTAAGTGGTTGCACTGCGTCTACTAATACTCACTGGGTAGGTGGCACACCGTGCTTAACTCTCACGTTGCCGGCTCGTTACGTTAGTACCAGCCTTTGACTCTCTATAAATAGAACTCGTCCTCGATGCGCCATATGTACTAACATTCATTACACTACGATATGGATGAAACGACGTAATGTGGCACCCACCCTGGAACACTCTCGGAACGGCAATTTAGAAGAGGAAGTCGCTGATTTGCATTTTTATGAACGGGGAAGGTGAAGTGAAATCATCTTCATTATTAACTCAGTTTTGTTTCAATGCTATAAGTATGCATCATACTCAATGAATAATAATGTTTGCATACGCTATACAATTTTTGTCAATACACCAGCATATTATGCCAACAACTGAGATTACAATTAACTTGAGAAATATTATAAACAGTTGGTACTTATCTGATTGATTCAATAGGTAGGTATATTTCTCTAATTGTTTTTGCACTAATTATCAATGTAAGGGTAATTCGTGCTTTTCACAAAAATAGTGATAACGCTTTGGGTGTAAGTTAAAGTGTACATCTATACATATAAAAATCAAAGTCCTGACTCGTTCACTGACTCATCAAAGCAGGGCCCAAACCCGTGAAAATATAAAGCTGAAATTTGACAGAGAGGTTCATCTTAAGACTCTCACGCGAGATAACCTGGCAGACGCTAGTAGGTAATATGCAGAAGGCACATTAGTAGGTATCATAATAATGTGGCCAAGGTGAATCTGTATAGGTATGCAAGTCCATCGGTAAAAAAGATAATATCGATATTTATAATATTTAGCTGTATCATTAGTAAACATCGTGAATTTAATTAATTATACGTTTAATTATGTATATCAGTTACACTTGAACTTTACCTCGCGTCTACACAAGCATAATTTCATATAACAGAACAGTTCCTATCGCACCTCGGATCTTCCTATTATTTCCTAGAGTGAATTGATAAAAGTGCATTTCACCGCGGAATCAGTCAGTAATGCACTTAGGAAATGAAAAGTCGCATGAGGGATCCGTATCTGGTATCAAATGGGCGGTACCGGTGTCGAATTTCGCGCTTACCCCAAAATTTATAAAAGCAGAAAACCTCCTCAAGTTACACACATTAACTACCCAAGTTCGGGTTTAGTCGAATGGTTTACATTGAAATACGAGTAATGACGTGTGGTATTTGATTAATTTCAGATTATCAAATATGTTAGTAAACAAGGCAATTCAGTTCGCCGTGTTGGCGGCAGCAGTGCTCCTGGACAGCAGAGTAGACGCAGCCACCTCCCCATCCGTCAAATTCTGCGGCCGACAACTCGGCGAGATCATGAGCAGGGTCTGCCACGCTTACAACAGTCCTTGGGACACTCCTACAGGTATCGTAAACATGAAAGTATTTACAAAAAAAAAAGAAAGTACATGCAACAAAAATAGTATTTGTATTTTAAATCTTACTTTTGTAAGCTTTTTTCCGCAGTTTATTCTAGTACATTCACTAATGCATAGGGTAGTAACATACCTACTTCATGAAATTAAGATGTATAACTTCTAATACCAGTAGCGATCTTATAAACAGAGCCTAACATTTGTATGATATCCGGAAAGCAACAGATAGTATCGCTATCGCTAACAACATTCAATAACAAATTATGAAAGGTCACTTATTCAATCAGATATAAAAATTCACAACAACATACTTGAATAACTACGAGTTGCCAAATTAAACTCGCTAAAAAAATGAAGGTCTCTTCGTAAAATAATGCCGTACAATATCATTATTTATTAAAGTTTCGTTTATTCGTTGCATCAGTTTATTTTAAGACAGTTTAAAAGACGTCAACGCCTAACGAAGACTAATAAATACACACGCTTTAGAAGCCATTAATGTTATTTTAGGAACGTACGTAGTATATGTAGAATACATTTTAATAACAAAGATATGGCGAATTATTACTAGCCTAAATTGTATCTAAATGTTTTGTTTATCATATTTGCGTTTTTATCTGTTTGGTCACGGGTTCAACGGGTACACGAGCCAATCTCATTCACCCGGAGCTCGTGGGAAAAACTGTTTTAAATATTAAGTACCTAGGCACGATCACTACAGGCGCGTTTACTGCAACTAATTCAGCTGTGTGTTCTTGGCCAATATTTCCACTTTTACCACTTTTACTAACGCATAGCGTAAGTAGTACAGCATTCGCATATAAAGTAAGTGGAAAGCTACAGTAAAATATCTTGCATAAAATATAATTATATCGTCACCATCACATTAGACCCCTTGTCTAGTCTATACAAAAAGCTCCCAAAACAATTTGGACCTTTCAGTTATCGGAATAACCGTAATTCCCAAATCTAAAGGAAAATACAATACCTAATTAAATTACATATCCAGCCGAGTACCTAATTTTACGTCATACTGCTGATGATGCATCATGCTCTGTTTGGTCAAAATGGTTATACATTTTCCTGGTTTGACTCTATTTTACTTTACCGTACAAGGAAACAAGTTCTTGGAACAGAATTATACATAAATAACAATTAGCTTGAAATAGAAAGTCATAATAATACCATAAGTACGGTCAGCAATAAAATACCGTAATAAAATAAAATAGGGATTATTGCCTCACCGGCAATAATGCATAAAATCTTAGAATGATTAAATAAATATTTATTTTCAGTAGTGGAACAACCGAGCTCTATAGTGAGAAGAAGACGACAGGTGGGGAACGGTATTGCTGATGAATGCTGCAACCACGGCTGCACGTGGGAACAGCTTAGTGAATACTGCTCCATCAGTGCCAAGTGAGTTACTATCGCTAATTGCAGATCCATATTCTATTTGCCCAGTGTTAGACCCATATCCTAATGTATTACCAAGTGGCAACGCTTATCCTACGTTTGCACAGTGCAGCGTTGTGCAACGGGTACATGTACGCGACCACTTACCGCTTACCACTAGAAACTCGCGACGTTAACGTTGCGCCTGCGCGCACTTAAGAGTTAGGGACTTTCTTTGGATCTCTGTTCCTGCTCTTAAGTATGACATACAGTAATTCCCAGCTAAAACTAAGCAATATTTAGTTATAAGGTATCTTGTTTCGCAGGAATTCCAATAGGTAGGATAGAATTTACATAGCAGTGTAAGTAAATATAATGTTCCACTATGTTATCCGCAGTTCAGAGTCACCGCTAGAAGACATGGAGGCGCACATAATAGCAGACAGATCGGCGGAGCAGGGGGCGGCGGAGTCCAAGGATGCGGCGAGTCCGGCGGCTGCACCAGCGGCGGTAGGCAGCGCGGGGTATGCGGGACGCGGCGCGGGCGGGGCGCGGGGCCGCGCGCGGAGCCGCGGGTACGGCCGCGCACGACCGAGGGGCCGCCGTTGTTGGTGCCGGCGCAAGCGGCGCTCGGGCCGACGGCGATCCTCTCTCATGGGTAACATGGTGTGTCTTCCTTCGCCGCCGACTTATTCTCTTAATACACAATTAATATATCCGAACTATGTGAAATCACTTTTATCAAATTAGACCATAAAATACTACCTGAAAGTGATTCAGTCATGACTCATGACAGATGTTCTACAAACCTAAAACTAAATTTAACAAATGCAATTTACCAAATAAGCTATTATCAAGGATGATTTTGAAAAGTTGATATCTATTTACGAAATTACTCGTCTACCTAGTAGACAGTTAATTCATAGACTGTGTAAACAAGTTGTGCACTGTTAAATAAGGACAAGTTGCGGAAGGTCAAGATTATCGTATGAAAACAACAAACTAAACCTAGACCAAAGTAAATCGAATTGTCCGTGTAAGAGAATACGAAGGCAGCGAGTAACTAACCCTCATATTAATGCTTCTAGCATGTTCACTAATTGTTGAGTAACTAACCGATTTTAATCGACCTCATATTATTATCATCAACAGTATGAACCATCATCATGGGAATGGAAATGTTAATTCGTTATTATCAGAGAATGCTGTTAGTCATCTAATGCTTGAATAATAAATAAATCGTTCTTGCAAAATGTATGTGGCCTGCCTGCACACCTAATGTGATGTTTAAATTAATCTCATTTAACTAACTATAGCAATTAAGCAAGTTATTAGGTACCTTATTCATAAATCATTTTATACTTGAGTTATGTTTAGAAGTTAATTGTTCCGACCTTACCCCCATCAGTTGTTGTTGTTTACGAGACTTATTGGCTACGTAATAACTTATTTATACTGGATGGATATTGGATATACACTCTAACATATCACAGACAAGAATATACCACTGAAAAAACAAGTTAACTATTGCTTATCAAAGGCGGAACAGTTTATTTTAGCTTAATTTATTTTGGTCAATTAACAAGATTGCATTGTAGTACATATTTAGTTTTTTTTTTTTATTAGTACCTAACCCTAGCAAGAACTTGGTTTGACTCCTTCCATAGATCTATTTATATACACAACGATCTGTGAACACAGCTTCGTGGTCTATAGACTCCTAGACCTTAAACCCCGTGGTTAAACCAGAGGGGCGCATACAAAATGTAGTGCACACTCACATCTTTACATATTTTTCACAATCTTCTGTATGAATTGCATTTGGTAGGTACTGCTGTGTTCAATAAGTTTTTGTAAGCGGTATAACTGATGTGCTTACAAGTATCTCTCTTTGCTTCAGGACCTCGTAAAAAATGTAGCACGCGCTGCTCCCGTGGTGGGCACCGTATCACCTCTAATCACGTGGGGCCGGACACTCAACACTGACCTCTCGACGGCCAGCCGGGACCAATACGCGTACGTCGTCTACGCATAATAAAACCCATGGTTGTTTGTAACCGTTGACGACGGCTACGACTGCGGGGAACGCTCACGGCAAACTAACACCGACGTTATTATACCGTTTGTAATAGATAAGACGAGGTAAGGTACAATGTTTTAGTGTTCATTATTATGTAGCGCTCATATGATAAGTATTCTTTTCTATCGAAGTGTCAATTAGATTAGGAACGACATTTTTGTCGATGACCAAGTGTTCCACTTTAAGAATACTTTCTTAATCTTAGAAATAGATCACAAAGTATACTTCAATTTCAGTGTTTTTTTAGAAGTTTACTTAAGTCTTCTTGCTAATGCTTTTAACAAGCATTTTGTATTATATTGCCATATACAATACTATACAGCACATAGTTCAAATGCAGAAACTTTGGATTGCGTTTGAATTTTGTTTTATTTATATAATTANGGTGCCGGCGCAAGCGGCGCTCGGGCCGACGGCGATCCTCTCTCATGGGTAACATGGTGTGTCTTCCTTCGCCGCCGACTTATTCTCTTAATACACAATTAATATATCCGAACTATGTGAAATCACTTTTATCAAATTAGACCATAAAATACTACCTGAAAGTGATTCAGTCATGACTCATGACAGATGTTCTACAAACCTAAAACTAAATTTAACAAATGCAATTTACCAAATAAGCTATTATCAAGGATGATTTTGAAAAGTTGATATCTATTTACGAAATTACTCGTCTACCTAGTAGACAGTTAATTCATAGACTGTGTAAACAAGTTGTGCACTGTTAAATAAGGACAAGTTGCGGAAGGTCAAGATTATCGTATGAAAACAACAAACTAAACCTAGACCAAAGTAAATCGAATTGTCCGTGTAAGAGAATACGAAGGCAGCGAGTAACTAACCCTCATATTAATGCTTCTAGCATGTTCACTAATTGTTGAGTAACTAACCGATTTTAATCGACCTCATATTATTATCATCAACAGTATGAACCATCATCATGGGAATGGAAATGTTAATTCGTTATTATCAGAGAATGCTGTTAGTCATCTAATGCTTGAATAATAAATAAATCGTTCTTGCAAAATGTATGTGGCCTGCCTGCACACCTAATGTGATGTTTAAATTAATCTCATTTAACTAACTATAGCAATTAAGCAAGTTATTAGGTACCTTATTCATAAATCATTTTATACTTGAGTTATGTTTAGAAGTTAATTGTTCCGACCTTACCCCCATCAGTTGTTGTTGTTTACGAGACTTATTGGCTACGTAATAACTTATTTATACTGGATGGATATTGGATATACACTCTAACATATCACAGACAAGAATATACCACTGAAAAAACAAGTTAACTATTGCTTATCAAAGGCGGAACAGTTTATTTTAGCTTAATTTATTTTGGTCAATTAACAAGATTGCATTGTAGTACATATTTAGTTTTTTTTTTTTATTAGTACCTAACCCTAGCAAGAACTTGGTTTGACTCCTTCCATAGATCTATTTATATACACAACGATCTGTGAACACAGCTTCGTGGTCTATAGACTCCTAGACCTTAAACCCCGTGGTTAAACCAGAGGGGCGCATACAAAATGTAGTGCACACTCACATCTTTACATATTTTTCACAATCTTCTGTATGAATTGCATTTGGTAGGTACTGCTGTGTTCAATAAGTTTTTGTAAGCGGTATAACTGATGTGCTTACAAGTATCTCTCTTTGCTTCAGGACCTCGTAAAAAATGTAGCACGCGCTGCTCCCGTGGTGGGCACCGTATCACCTCTAATCACGTGGGGCCGGACACTCAACACTGACCTCTCGACGGCCAGCCGGGACCAATACGCGTACGTCGTCTACGCATAATAAAACCCATGGTTGTTTGTAACCGTTGACGACGGCTACGACTGCGGGGAACGCTCACGGCAAACTAACACCGACGTTATTATACCGTTTGTAATAGATAAGACGAGGTAAGGTACAATGTTTTAGTGTTCATTATTATGTAGCGCTCATATGATAAGTATTCTTTTCTATCGAAGTGTCAATTAGATTAGGAACGACATTTTTGTCGATGACCAAGTGTTCCACTTTAAGAATACTTTCTTAATCTTAGAAATAGATCACAAAGTATACTTCAATTTCAGTGTTTTTTTAGAAGTTTACTTAAGTCTTCTTGCTAATGCTTTTAACAAGCATTTTGTATTATATTGCCATATACAATACTATACAGCACATAGTTCAAATGCAGAAACTTTGGATTGCGTTTGAATTTTGTTTTATTTATATAATTATATAATAAGCCAATTTTCCATTCTCTTTGTATGAGTATCTACTAGTTAAGTACCTAGGTGACATTTTTATTTTAGTTTAAAGTTAGCTCTACTTTTTACTGATATTCGGACACACGAAGTTGTGTGCAAATAGAAAGGAAAATTGTCTATTCTTAAATTATTTGTATTTACATTTGCAATAAAATTTACATTTGCCATAATAGTTTCCCAATTATGTTATTGTCTAAGATGTGTACCTATATGCTACCAATAAATCTCCTACCATATAAGAATTAACGATCTCTAAAACATCTGTGATAACTCCAACTGATAAAAATAAATCATTAATTTATGAATTTTAGTTATGTCAGCATACTAGTTGAATGTATTTCCTTGTGTTAGAAAATGTATGTATTTAGACATTAAGTAGTTCTAAGTTCAGGGTGGACACTTGTATATTAGCAGGCAGATCTGTTCTAGATTGAACTTATTGCAAATTGTTAATCACTCCAACAACAGGTTTGCCACAAGCTTGAACATGCTTCTACTGTGACTGAACTGACTGACTAGTGGATGCTGTATTAAAATTGACATTTATTTCTAACAAGAGTTTCATTTCTAAAAAAATAAAGATTTTTTTCTGTAATAATGTTATCAAAAAAATATTTATTAACATTAAAACTATTTACAATCAGATTAAAACTGGATTTACAGATAGGTCCAAAATTTTATTAATATCTTTATAACAGGCAGGAACCTTGTGTTAGTACATTCTACATAATATTTCATTAATGGGCGAGCACAAAATAATCCTACTAAATATGTTTACTTAAATGACTAGCACAGCATAAACATAACAAGATAACTTGAGTTCATTTCAGTCCTTACATAGTATGGATATAACGAATCTGATAAAAACAATACTTTTGTACATGTGTAACTAAAATCTGATATAACACATTAATGTGTATGAGGTACCCTTTAAATTCAGACATTTTTAAATGCAGATTAAGGCTGAGTGTCCATGATTAAGGCAGAGTGAGTGGTGCGGATAAATGAGGAAATTTTAAGCAACAGAATTGATTTTTAGAGGTTATTTCTGATTTTATGCAATACTATTGATATTGACTAATATTTCTCCACTTTTCTGCACTGCACTCTCAGTCTTCTTCTGTGGACAGAAGCCTTTAAAATCAGTTTAAAGAATTATCAAATAAAACAAAATGTAAACCCGCTATGGTAAATGCACTAGAACCATTTATGCAATACAGTCCTTTCAGTATTATCTATGATTTTTGAAGAAGTAAGTTATTAATGTTTCTGCAAAATTCTACAAGTAATCTGTACTGAAACTGGGTCACAATTTACATACTTTGCTGTGTAATTGACCACAAATTAGTGTTATTTAGGTTCAAATTCAAAATAAACAATAAATACAATATCAAATGCTATATGTATCTCTATTAGTAGAATATGATTTCTTTTTTGGTTCGTAGTCACCATTTCCAAAATAATATTTTCTGTATATCACATACTTTGTGATTAATATAGTTAGTAGCAAAGCCCCTAGTCATAGTGGGCCCTTGTCTTTATCATTTTGATTGGAGTCCGAGGTATTATTGCCTTGGGAACTGCTTTCCCTCAAAGGTAGCAATTGGAACCTTAAGCTGTTACCTTTCATCCTCTTCTGCACTATTTTGCAGGCATTCTTTACCTGGGTTTCTATCACATGGTATATCTTTTCCTGAAAAATATATGAAAACTCATTAATTGACAATAATGCCCCAAACACGCAATTATAGTGCAATGGATACAGTAATGAGCAGCGGAAACAAACAAAGAGTACTAATAATATACTGAAGAAGTAGAATTTAAGACAAATGTATCATAACAAACGAATGAAATCCTAACTAAGTTAATAAAAAAAGTGAAAGCAAGTTTATTTGTTACACTAAAACAGTAAAAAGGCTAAAACAATTCAGATGTCATTTATTGAGATAAGCATTAGCCTGGAGATGGTTACAAACAACTTTTTACTGGATACTTCACTCAGCTAAGAAACAAGTGAAATCTATAGAAATACTATTCAGTATATTTATTTATTCACTTTATCAACAAAGTGCAATGAGCCAACTTCATTGTTTTAAAGAATGTGTATATTTCACACCAATTACTTATAATTGGCTTTTTTTAAAGAAAGGATTGATTAAATACATACAGATTTATCAGTAGCCGCTGCATCTTCACCAGCAATAACAACTTTAACTTCATATTGTTTCTCAACCAGCTTCATCATTTTCCTCACTCCTGTCATCAGATCATGTTCTCCTATCCTTGAGGACAAAGTTATTAACTTTTCACCTTTATTTGTATTATTTAACCGGGCTGTCTGTTTCTCCTTGCGTTTTGAGAGCTCTTCTGCATGATATTCAGCATTCGTCATGAGCCTTGAACACGAATTATCAAGTTAGTAACACGTAAGTAAGAAGTACACTAGGAATCCATTATTCTTATATAAAATAACATAATACATAATGCTGGCTGTTGGCAGCGACTGACAGGATAGAGAATGTTAGTCTTAAGTCATATTTAGCTTACTTGAAAACAGGTCGCCTGGTTTTCGAATCCACATCTTGTATTTTAACTAGCTTTAAATCCCGTCTTATCGATATACTTTGGGCATTCTTCATATCGGTAATACTAACCGAATTATCTGGACTTATCAGAGTTATTCTGTTCTCATAACTTTTTCTTTTTACAACATCTTTTCCCTCAGCTGTGATTATTGTTTTGGTTGTTGCTGTTCGACACTCCAAAAATCTCCTCACACTGAGAGTCATCACTAATTTACTAAAGTTAAAGTAATTCATTTTGGATTACTTCGATGGCGAGGTGTTATCTAACTTTATCAATATTAGATAAATACACGCAAGATCCTCGTTTTTTGTAAAATCTTTTCTACAACAGGTGAAAATCAAAAATATAAAAATGACTGACTGACATTGACAGCTTTCGATTCTGACAACCAGTATGACAGTTGACATTTGACAAAAAAAGTCATAAATTCTAGAAGAATTTATTCGGACTGGAGTAAGGACTGGAGTCAGTAGTCAGCAGCATCATACCGTTTTCAAAAACAAAAATGTTGCCATAAAAAAGCTATAATTTAAAAGTGGGAAACTGTGTAAGATTCAGTTACTATAAAATAAAAAAGCGAATACGATCTTCCAGTAAAATGATTTTTTTGTCGCCAGATAACTTTAATCTGAAGAATATGTTAAAAGTTTTCACTGTTTGTTATTTATTCCTGAGATGAAACTGATTATTGAAAATTCGGCCCTACGTGTATTTTAAACATAGACGTTCCCTGTGGCCCGTATGTATACACGTAATTTGTATTTCATTTTTATCTGAGCATGTAATCTATACGGAATACGGAGTCAAAGAAGGGTAGCTACGGTTAGGGGCAGCCTAGACAATCAATATTAAAATTGCGCACAATTACAATATTACATTAAATATATTGTGCAAAAATGGCTAAAATACGTCGCGAAATTTCAAATATTAACTTTCTACCACAGTAACCATATAATGGTTAATTGTGCATTACTTGTAACATCACACAACTTCATTGGTCGTCCAGTTTTCTTAGTTTGAAAGTTATAATAAACTTTACGACAAATTTAGTTTTATAATAAATGTATTTATATACCTACTTTACTGAATAGTAATCATATTTATTGCTAAGTGAAAATACAAAGCCTGCTGTATAAAAGGGATTTTACAAAAAGGAGGAGTTCTTATTTAATATCTTTTTTAAAAAGCAGACTCAAAAGACTGATATCTAAAATTAAAGCTACCTGTGATTTAAAAAAACATAACTCTGTCACTTTGTTTTGTCAACTGTGATCGGCAAAATGGTGCGTGATACATTTCTCATAAATCCTTTTAAATTTAATTAATCTCAAAGTGAAAAAGCAATGTTTATTAACTAATTCAATTCTTTTTATTTCAGTCGGCACACAAGACATTTATTATCAAGCGCAAGCTTGCCAAAAAGCTTAAACAAAACAGACCTATCCCGCAATGGGTCAGAATGCGCACTGGGAATACTATTAGGTAAGTTCAAGCGTTTTATTTTACTTCCTTTCGTCTATTTATGTTCCTACTTCAAGACTTGCATAAACGCTACATATCCTATTTGGCCATAATTAAGTTGTTCATAGCGGTTATGATGAACTTATAAAGTTGTAACTGCATGGTGTATTCTATTCTACATTATAACATTTATTAACGTAAATAGATACAATACACAGTTGCAGCAGCTGAAGCTGTCGATCTTAATTACTTCCATCAAGGGTATTGAGTCAGTTATGAAGTTTCTTGTGCCCATTCAAATCGCCCTGGTCCCCAATCTTCACCATAAAGAATACCTATTTAGTTCTACTCTAAACATCCCCAGTAATATAGTATAGAAAGTTATACTATACTGTTCAAGTTAATTTATGAAACTTGTCATCTTTATTATGAAACTTGCTTCTGTCAGCCGTTTTACTCGCTACCTGAGGGCAATACTTACAGAGTGTAACTGATATATACCTACGCTATACTACTGCCAAGTTTCAATAAAAACCGTCCAGGCGTTTTTGCATGAAAGGATAATTAACATTTAACATACATTTATATATCCTTGCTAACTTTCACATTTAAAATATTAGTAGGACTGCAGTTGCTTGGCTTCTAGGAAATTTCTGCAGTGTGCATGTTGTCCATCCATCAAGGTCTTTGTTACTATTTAATTTTAACAGTAAATGCTGTCGCTAATTTCTCTTGAGATATTGTTGGCCATAATTTCATAAAGTAATTAAAAAAGCTTTCAACATAAAAAAAATCCAAAATAATATACAAATATGTCACCAGTTCTGCAATTCGAAATTCGATTAAGATATAACAAGGAAAGTCTTAAGTTTTGAAGCATTGTAATGCCAGTAAAATCTAGAGAAGTTAGAGAAATTAGTATCAGTAGAATTTAAAGAAGAGTGTAGTGAACCATGCACAACATAGCATGAGCTTCAAGATAGTAACACCACAGATACGGTGAATGACGTCAACTTTTTGTTTTCAGATACAACGCTAAGAGGCGTCACTGGAGGAGGACTAAGCTCAAGCTGTAAGCTTGATGCTTGTAGTATAACACAGTTAAGCTAAATAAATTCCCTTTAACATCTTATCTGTTGTTTAATTTCAAATATTCTTACATCCGAACTCAAAACCTCCCAACTTTAGTCAGAATCTAGCTAAACTTCGTATGAACTAGCTGTGGATCATGCACAATATATTTTCTTTGCACCACTATGTCCCTACCTTCATTAGATCATAGCATGTTAAGTTTTTATTCAATTAAATAAGATTAAAATAAGACAACTATAATGGTGTAAATTATTTCTATATTTACAATTAATATCAAATCCAATGCACCAATAAAAAGTATCACATTTGCTAATACTGAACTGTGCTAAATTGTTCAGAACTCCGTGCCCTCCCACGGAAAGATAAAGCTTCTGCTGTGTCAAGTAGTATTGTCTTTGGAATCATTCTTTGATTTCTCGTCTTTTTTCTGTGCCGCTGACTGAGATAGAAGGTCTTCTAATAATAAGTCATTGTCTATCAATTCTGTACTGCCCGTTCTCTGTAACATAAAGATAACACTTGGTCAGTTATTCAGATTCATTTATACATGAACAAAACATTTTTTTAAGGAATACAACAGTTGAACCTACGCCCTTGATCATATCCCCATTATCAAGCCATCTCTTCAGTGTGAAAAACTTATCGTTTGGAATGTTGAATCATTCTATTACATTGATGAAAAGTATTTACCTGCTGCGCGCTCACAGAACGTGCCATGAGTTTTTGTAGGTACTTATCACGTCGATGTTGTTCACGTATGCTACGTAAGCGATCAAAATCGTCCAGTTCTGGATCTTCTCCGCCATCTGCCTCATCCACTGAAATCAAATCAACTAATTAGTAAATGGTTGGGTAGGTAGTACACGTTATAAAATAATCGCTGAGCAGACGCTTCAGAGAAGCAACCACGAAAAACTTTATGGAATGCCGATAGTTTTTAGGTTTGGTTGTCGTTATGATTAGGCGAATGGAACCCATCGTTAGTGTTTTCTTTGTGAATAATATCTACAGGGAACGCCAAAACTAGCTAATAAACCGTAAACCGCAGTCTCAATCATTTCTGCCAAGAGTCCTGACGTATTACAACAAGTACAATTGTGGTTTGTCACACTCAGCTGTGAAATACTAAGTTAGGTAATTTGAAATATACATACGCAAAGTCTGGCTTCCCGCAGCACTCAATGACGGGCCAACATCGCTGTCCAGCCTCGGTCGCTCATTGGGCAAACTGAAGGAGTCCTGTGTCGTGAGCGACTGTGCCGCGGGACTCAAATCCCCCCCTTCACTGGGTCGCACGGCCCATGGTGTCGGCGCTGACGATGACAGCCGAGTATCTGCCACAATATTTCATGTTTTATAAGTGAATAATAGTACGTACTTATTTCCATGTCACACCTCAAAATTCAATTTAATTTAATTAATTAGACTAACGAGGAAACCTAGAGTTTATTTGTGAACAAAAGGTGATTAACTTTTTTCAGGCTAATAACTGTAATACATAACAAATTACTTTCAACTTAGTACGAAGTAATTATTATGCAATACCATGTTGGTAATTTATGGACTTCTCCGTTACAATGTGCTCTGAGATCTGTGATGATATCATAAATTATTCTCATGAACACTATTAAGTAATTAGTATGGCAACTGCATTGCATGTTGCCTTGTAACAATTTAGCACTGGATGCGCTAAAATGTTTCTTTAGAAGATTTATGTGTAATCCTTCCTTTACTGACGAAAATCCATGATCATGAATTAGTTGAACTTGAAAAACATTAATCATAATTATCCATACGCAAATAATGAGGTCATTATTAAGTATAGTTTCATAAGTACTACGGGGTCAGAACAAAGAACAGGAAAACATACTAGAGTTTGTGTTGTTTGAATTCCTGGAAGGTACATCCACTGGGTCACTTGGGGCCGGAGTAGCTTGGGTAAATAAGCTCATTGCTGTGGGCCTGAAAAAGACATCATGAGACTGTTCAATCATCAACTATTTACACCTCTGTTTAATATTAGACCGTTTTAATATATTTGACGAGGCTTACGGCCAGTTTCACAGGTTCCAGATAGAGTTCTAGATAGCTATCTGACAGATGCTGCCATAGAAAAGTAATGAAAATTAAAACCATTTCTATGATACTATTTGTAAGATAGTTATCTAGGACTTAATAAGGAACCTCTGAAACTAGCCGTAAATATTCTAAAAACACATTAAGTAGGTCATATCGCGGCATATAAGGCACCATAATGCGACATGTTCAGAAACATAGCTCAGAAAACTCAGAATCCATTTTAAGTGAATACTTAAAACAGTAACTGCTTTAACCACGGGTTTTATCTATGGAATTTTCTTCACAGGTATGTTCGTGACGTAGGTTTCATCACAATCACTATTATTAACATCTCCTTGATAACAAGAAACGTATGACGGTATACTCAACAAGGATTCGTTTGTTCACAACCCAACATGTAAAAAATATGACAGTAACGTAAAAATCTTAAACTCGCCAGAATGGTAATATACCAATCAATAGTAAGAATAAGTATTTGTAATTATACCTGGCTTCAGGTCGTTTCCCCATGCTGGTGATGGTCGCCTGCTCATCGACCTCTTCAATGATATCATTAGCGATCTTCATACTTCCTCCAGCGGCTGTTGCGGGCTTGTTCAATGTCGGATTGCTGGCAGATATCGTAAAGCGAGAACCTGTAACATTCATATGCATAATCACTTACTAATTACATACAGCGAATCATCTGATTAGCGTGTTAAACTGTTAATTTGTATTAAGCGAAACGTAGATGACGTGAGTATTAGAAGGATATTAAGTTCTGGGTAAAACAATAGACTGGGCGGAAATGTAGGTAGCTGTGAAGGGGTGTGGCAGGATAGATCTGTATCTAATCTGCGAGCGAATAGATCAACGTCGACGCGACGACGCCGGTGACGTTCATCGGAGACTCGAATACCTAGATATTACCTATCGATCTTCTACGCCACAGGAGTGTTTATTGCTTTGCACAGGTAGTTAGTTTCAAGAGAATTAATACTATTAGCTCAGTTTAATCAGGGAAGCATTTAAATTGAGGTTACATAGTAGCTAGCTTTTAGATTGAAGTTAGGTTGGTTAGTTAACTCTAGATGCAATTACAGTGCCAAGGAAATCAACTAACTTAACTATGAGCGTGTTATGTTACTATGAAATTGTGAAGTTACCATCATGCTTCAACAGCCTTAACGTACCACCATCAGTCTGTGTCGCCGTCGCGCCTCTCTGGTCTTCCTTCGAGAACAATCTCTTTAGCATTGAAGTGACGGAGTTGGTTCGCGCCATGGGAGTCTGTTGTAACGACGCCATGGAGTTTGTGGATCCCATAGAATTTCTATCGTCACGTTTCCCGCGCTTGCTTCCGCGGTTCACGATAAAGTGAATGCCAGACACAGCATCGTCGTTCATTTGGAGTTGCTGTTAACATAATAGTAACTTTAGTGATAATCAAAAACAAAAGAATCATTGTATTGAATTAATGCTGCTGCACATTCAGGTAGGCACATAACATGCTACGCTATTTCAGGAAGACAGATATGATCGATACGACGATAATATACTTAGAGATAAGTTTGTTGCCGGATAGTAAATAGAATCTTCTGTTAAAATATCAAGTACACGATATGCTATATACAGCCACAAATACATTAGAATAAGAAAGTTAGAACCTATAAGTACACACCTAGTTCAGTTCAACACAACGGACAAAAGATACCTTAACATTGATAGTCAAATACACAAATAGAAAAGTTTAGATAACACTAAAATCATCACTTCATCAGAAATGTTCTGGTAAAACGTTCATATCGATAACAAAACCAGCCTTTTTGTGGATATTAATCTGTGAGGAACACTTGAAATTGAGCCGCTTTTACATAATATGCGCAGCCTGGGGAATTAATGCATGCATTTATTCATGCATTAAACAAATTAAATTTGCCCCTATAAGTTCTTGGTAATTAACATTCAATATATATGTATTTATTCAGCAAAATCATCTGCATAAAGTGTTTAGTGTTGTTAATAGAATATAATAAACATTACCTACTTACTGCTCAATGAAGGAAGTTGTTAACACGCTTTTATAAGTTAGTTCTCTACCTATAAGTTAGTTTTGTTAGTAATTTCAAAAAAGCTTTCTTAGTAATTATTATCAATAAATATTATAATTTATTAATGATGGATTATTAATAATTATGTTCGCATATAGTATATGCATCATAGGAAAATATTAAAACTAAGTCATCTCAGATTATTAGACAGATAATAACTTGTTAATAACTCGATAAAATCCACAAACCGTCCTCAATTAGGCACATCAAACCTAATCAATAATAGAGATCGAAATGAATAAGGAAATAGTCCAAACCATTAACGTTAACACCGACACACTGCGAAGCTCCACTTAGTCCGGGCGTGCAGCATGCTAATAAAACGGGGGAATCTAACCTCTGGGGGGTCGAACTTGTAACTCACGGTGTTCGAAGGGTTCATTTCATCGATCTTGACTTGCGAGGGCGCGGACAGCACCATGCTGCGCTGTCGCACAGGAACAGCCACGCGCGCTGTGGATGGTTCGGGGTGCTCCTCACGATTGTTCTCCGTCGCTATCGTGTACGGCAGCTCCGACGGGAACACCTCGTCCCAGTACTGATCCCTTATCAGTTCCGGGTGTTCATGGTGCATCTCATCCACGATCATGTACGAAACCTAATCAGACAAGCGTGCATACTCTATTAGTTCCAATCGAAAGTTAATTGGCAAACATTCTGAACGCTTATTTAAATACACCCCACCTGCAAATCTCTGTCTATCAGCCAATTAACTTCAAAGTCGTCATCATCTTCGCCAAATGGGTTAATTAGAGACTCGGCCACTTTCAGCCAGCCCATATAAAAGAAGAATTCTAGCGTAGTAAATATAGGAAAGTAAAGGTCGATATTACTAATGTTGGCGGAATCATTGCGTTGTAATTTATTGTCGACCCACTGACTGCCTAAGGCAGATGTTATAAAATATGAGTATACTGCTATGGTAACTACCTGAAAGAATAAACGATTTATCATTTTAGCAATCTGTTGCACACCTGACAACTGCAGATGTTTAGAAAATGGGACATTACAAACCTGAGTATATACTAAAGGTACACTTATGGTATCGTAACTAAGGAGAAGTCCCGCTTGTCCTCTGAATTTATTTAATTCATCTATAATTGTCTTAACAGCAAAATCATCTCTTATTCTTCCCTCTTTACGGGCTCTCGTTACTATACTAGTTGCCCAAACAATGGGTAACCTGAAATTATGAGAAACTAATTGATAAACATCATTCGTGGAATAATTGTAGATATTAGTCATGGAATTCTCGCAAACCATCACCTTTTATAAAGTCGTTTCCTGAACAAATTATCAGTAAATTATTGTAGTGAAAGATAACCTTATATGAAGCGAATAATAAGAGTGACTAATTTAATTGGTATTATATAATAAAAAGATAAGCACCGTAGGTATACAGGATGTAATAAGAGCTTTCTGAAACTAGCATAGCGTACCGTATGAAAACAAGGAAATTCGTATTAAATACTTTTGCTGAAAACTATTTAGTTATTTATGTGTATAAAACAGCTGTTATCGGCACTGTAACGCAAAAAGTGACGTGCGCATTAAACTTGATATACACCGTGAATAGACGTTTATCTACGTTTTTGATAGCCAACGTTAATTTATAACCTTGTTTAGTATTATTTGAATCATAAGTATCTACGTCGTTGCTTTAATAAAAAACTATTGTAGCGATAAATGAATTATTAATTTGACCATCTTGCAAACACTGCTCAACGTATTTTCAAATACAAAAAAAAATCTTACCAATGTTTCGAAGGCTTAGGGAACTTGTCATTTAAATTATCGAGGATTGTCTTTTCATTTTCTAATAGTAAACCAGCATCTACGAAGTTATTGAGTGTGGGGAACCGCTTCTTGACGCGGGGCGATATCATGGTGAGCACCATCGTGAGGCACAGGCACACGTAGCGGACGATGGTCCGCCGCATCAGACGCCCGCGCTCATCCTGTCCTCAAATAGCATTATTTTAACTAGATATGTCCCGTTTGTAAAGTGCACTAACAACGCATACACATTCCTACGTGTTAAAAAATATGATGTAAAACCTAAAGATAACATTATGATATAACTAGCTTCTGCCAGCGGTATCACCCGCGTCCCGTGAGAACTACTCGACGCACCCGGATAAAAATTAAGCAGTAGCCTTCCTCGATAAATGGGCTATCTAACATTGAAATATTTTTTTAAATCGGACCAGCAGTTCCTGAGATTAGCGCGTTCAAACAAACTCTTCAGCTTTATAATAATCGTATAGATTTCCCTGTAGGGTTAACATACTATTAGGGATACCATACAACATACAGAACACAAAGGATTAATTGATGACAGCTATGTACCTACTTATGTATTTGCAATTACATAAATTGTTATTGGAAATACCGTAGTTGACAAGTTTTAGGAATATGTACAACCTTTCCTCATTTGGTATACCTAATAATATAATTTCAATATTATTATTATTATACCTATGTAATTAATGCAATCCTATTTTATATTCAAAATAAAATATTTATAGAAAAGTATAAATAATTTTCTTTGTTATTTGTCACAGCGTCTACATTTTGTCGAAATCTAACTCACTAGATTGGTGACGTCATCGCGTTTTTGCCCTATTCTGTCCTGAGTACCTATCTAGTGACTGACCTCACAACTTAATTTCAATCTCAAGGCTATCGCCACTTGTGTATAATTGCACGCACACTAATTTTCTGTCTTTGTGTGTAAGTTTTCATTCAAATCTTTGTTTGTTTTTTTAAAATAAACCGAAACTATATCTGTCTGTATTAGTAAGCGAAACGTACAAGATGTTTCTACTTTTTTTTTAAGTGTAAATATAGCAATCCTGCTTATTATCGTTTCGTCTGTGGCTTCGTACCACGAGACCAGCGGTCTATTTTTATTCTACATGCAAACAAATTAGACTGATTTCTGTAAAAATTGATTATCGCTAAACGGAACCACCAAATTACGATAACCTTGGCGCTCGTTTTAAATTCATTATCAGTGCAATTTATAACGTCAGATTATGATGGACTTATCGTACGATAGTCAATAGCGATAATATTTAAACATTTCCTAAAACTATTTTATCAGCTAAATGGCACTATGACTTTACTCTGATATTTCAGTCGTAGTATTTGTAGCACCAAAAGATGATTATCACATAATTCTCTTTATTATACTTTACGTAATACCTACATGAAGAGATAAGATTACGGACTCAAGATTACCAGTTACAGTACATCTACGTAGCTGTCATCTTGTGTCATATGAATGGAAGAATAATGACAAGGAAATGAATGATACAGAGGTAAACATATGTGTATGCAAATGTATTGTTAACATTGTATAGTAGATGAAAGGACATACAGGCAACTATTTAATTATATTTTGCCACAAACTAGAGCAATACGAATCAAAATCAACCTACTGATTGTTATCTAAAACAGGGAGCTTTTACATCAATAGATTGCCGATCGGGTAAGTGCTATGCCAACAACTTCCAACCATGCACTGTTAATTCACTAGTTGATGCACTGATTAGTTAACTACTACGTACACTATAAACTTTGCTCCACTTGTTTACCGAGAAGTTGTAAAGGTCAAACAAGGGCAATTAATATGAGGGTCAAAGGTAAACGTACATTTAAAAACTCTAACGTACCTAATATGAATGAATTTTCCACAAAGCATAATCAGGAGAACACTTTCCTTTACTCTGGTAAGGCAGAACCAAGCCAAGCTGATAATTGCCATAATATCTCTCAGAACGAATTATTTACATTCCTGCTGAAGCAGAAACGCATGTTGTACTGTGCTATGCCACGAATGAAGCCGAGCAGATAATAGGCAAGTTCTGTGTAATTAGTAATTACCCATGAGAAAAAACCATACAAATTGCTGTGCCGGCAATTTGTATCTATTGATATCTATTTTTTATTTATCATACAACAAAATTATCGTCTCAAATATAAGTAACATTGTTATAAATATTTTAGTTTCTCTATCGACAGGATGTACTTCTTCCACACTAATTTTACAAATAACCTACCAATTACTGTAACAATTCAATGAACAATCGTTTTCGTACATACCTGCCCATGTATAGTGGCTGAGACGAACACTGCAATAGAGTCGGGCCAAGGAATGGTTGTGTATTGACTCCACCATCGGTTCATTACCACAGTTACATAGAACCCTAGTACGAATGACAGAGGGATCACATTTCCATGAAAACTGCAGTAGTTTACAACACCCTCGAATACCCTGCGAGAAAGAAATACACTTTCTTGTATTAAAATTCTCATAGTTTTCTTACATTTAAATTGAAAGTATTATTATTGAATGGCCATTTAACTTCATTGCACATTGTGCCTCGTTCATACGAATGTGAAGACAAATTAATGGAAGAATTTAACAAATGGCAGCGTGCATATAGATCATTACGAATGTGAGTGGCCGTAACGTAAATTATACTAGATTCACAATAAAATACTTTAATGACCCTGTAACACGAAGTTTTCCGAGTATTTCAACGTTCAATGTTCAGTTTTGCTTAAATTTTTTAAATGAGACTTTCATATTGTATAGAATAATTAAAAAAAAAACTACGATCTTTAACATCAGAGTAGGTCTGATTATGATGATTGAGGTTAAATAATGCAGTAAGTATCGAAACAATTATGTAATTAATAGCAGTCTCTTTTCATAAAAAAATGCTATTTGCAAAATTGGCGTTTGGTCTTACCTTTTAGAATTTTCATCTAGTAATAGCCGATATGTCAAATTGAGTACATAGTATAAAAGTAGAAATACTAGAAGGTCCAGCCAAACTAATTTGTATATACTTCCCCGCCATCTGAAAAGAAAAAAAAAACATTTTTAACTTGGTCAAAGAAACTTCGAAATTAGTTCGTGTCAGATTTTCGGAATTTCCTATTTATTAAAATTCCGATACAAACTAGTTTATCAACAATCGTACAAACGGAGCAAGCTACATTATTACTAAAACAACAACGTTTTTTTACGTTTTACAACCATGCTGCGAATCAGGAAATTAAAGTCCTTACATATTGTTATTTTGATCTTCGACAAAGTAAGTACATTTGGGGGCACGGCAGTGCCCCCGCCAAGTCGAGCGCAACGCAAACACTGCCGTACCATCCTTTACTGGAACCATTTCGACGCATTTTCAGGCCTCTGTTTGAGAACCTCTGGATAATACCAGAACGCCGAAATTTTCATCATCCAGAAAGCTATAATCACATACGTAAAACCCAGAATTTCAAGTCTGTAGGTCATTTAATTTCGAAGTTAAGCGAAAGCAAAGTTTCGTATTTTCGACACTCACTCACTCATGATCATCAAAATAGAACTAGTACTTCCAATAAAGTCAGAGAGCTGAAATTTGGAACAGAGTTAGGATTTAATGACCANCGCCATATATTTTGTCGATCGTCAATCAGGATGACGTAATCTACACTCGAATGTGAGGCTATAAAACAGCTCTACGCATACTAATAAACGTACGGATGACATAAAATCATCATGCGTGGACGAGAAATTACAGTTACAGTAGTTATAAACTAATCATAAAACTGCTGCATGTATAATGTATCCCACCAAAAACATTCTGTAAAAAACTAGCCAATTCTCGCTGAAGCTGCTTATTTATCTCTAAAAAGTAATGAAATCTAGACAAAGTCGTGCTGAGTCTAAGGATTCTTACGGCGATTTCTTTACTATTATTATAGTTAATGCTATATGACTGGCCGATGATCATTCTTTAAAGTTAGTGAGTACAAGTCAACGGCCAGTCATATGGCATTAACTATAATAGTAAAGAAATCGCCGTAAGAATCCTTAGACTCAGCACGACTTTGTCTAGATTTCATTACTTTTTAGAGATAAATAAGCAGCTTCAGCGAGAATTGGCTAGTTTTTTACAGAATGTTTTTGGTGGGATACATTATACATGCAGCAGTTTTATGATTAGTTTATAACTACTGTAACTGTAATTTCTCGTCCACGCATGATGATTTTATGTCATCCGTACGTTTATTAGTATGCGTAGAGCTGTTTTATAGCCTCACATTCGAGTGTAGATTACGTCATCCTGATTGACGATCGACAAAATATATGGCGATGTAAATTATCAAGTAGGTAGGTAGGTACCTAACCTCTTCAAGTCTTTGTGTCTAAAATCTAGTCTTGTTGAATACAAAATTAAACTCTTCAGTAAAGAATTTCCTCGTATACTTATTAGCTTACATAATCTACTCTACTAGATTGAAGTGCAAAATACATGCGAAATACCCACCTAGGTATATCAGTAGTAGTTACTGATTACACAAATCATTATTATTATTGATTGTCTGTTCACACTAAATAGGAACTTCTAGGAAAAACCGCAAAATTAATAATGGTGCATTACTTTGGCATGCCGTCCCATGTTAGAAATATTTTTACTAAAGGAAGGAATCTATCAGTATTTGTGTCTTTGATACTCAACTTAGTTTGAGTGTCTAGTCAGTCTGTGATACCTAATGCTGATCACGAATGAGCTAATGTTATAATTAGCTATATTATTATCCATGCAATAATTAGATACAGTAAAGTTGCAGTTCCACATAGATGTCCGCGATTCGTTAAGCTCCGCGGTACAGATTAGCCACTAGAAGACAATGGATTAATTTATCGCTCAGACTTAACAACAAGTTCCAATTGTATTGGGTTTAATAATCGCGTTGGTGTTAAGTTTTAACCTTGAGTGCGAAGATACAGCATACAGCTGCTGCCGTGTTTGTGTTAGTCGTGCAGCACGCGATCACAACTAAACACGTCCGTATTATTATGATACATTATGTCGCTATGTGATTGTTTGTGCCAAAATAATCACAACCGATCGCTTATCTGAGAAAGACACACGTGATGATGTGATAATACCCTTTGATTTGATAATAACTTTGACGAGATAAACATATAAGTTATCTGTGATATAACTGTGAGTAGCTCACATGCCGTGATAGGTACACTCCAAAATATTAATCTGACACTTACGTAAATAACCAAAATCGTTCTTTACTTAAACCAAGCAATTAACTATAATTTACAGAACCAATTACTTTAGAGCGCTGTTGTAATTTTTGTTACAATTGGGATTTTTGCGAGTGAATGTTGTAAAATTGTTAGGTGTGAGGTTATTATCACACCTTCATTTGAATAAGCAGAACGTTATATTTTGATTATTACCTACTAATAAGCATTACATAAGTTATCTCTAAAGGATCTACCGGTTTTGTCGTATTTGTTAATTAAGTGCTATAAATATTGAAAACTTACACAAGGAAGAAAACACGTTTGGAATGTTTCACTTTATACGATAAAGCATCATAAAACGTCTCTTCGGTCTCACGCCACGCCATTCCGTATTAGAGCTGAGCATTAACCATAGATATTTTAAAGAAGGAGATATGCCCTGTAGACGAAAATGTATCGGATACCTGTGTCTCCAGTTTCCCCTACCACACGGCAACTACTACACGCGCGGTTTAGTAAAAGCAATAGATACATTGCTTGTCTGGTCACTGAGTGACAAACTTGCGTAGTTGTGAAGGAGCAATGTATTTATAGCAAAACAGTTCAGACTAGTTCGCGGAGACGGAATTTACGAATTATTTGCGGTACGATCGCCTGTTCGAGGAGACAGCGACACGCCCACTTACCACTTCTCCTGTTATTAATATTTCTGTGGCATTAACTGACTCTCGACATGAGTAAGGTCTACTTCGAACAATTGTTCGCGAAAAAAAGTCGCGCGAGCGAGCGCAACTCACCGTTTGGTTCACTCAGAGGCCAAACTAACTCACTACATGAACGCTCTTTGGAGATGGTACTTCACAAAACGGCCAAGCACGTAGGTGTTTTGTACTGAATCATTCATTTAAACTTTTATTAGCATTCACACCGTATCATATTGCATACAAGTGGTTCAATAAAAAAAACATTGCTTGTGTATAAATTGCAGGAAATCAGAGATGAATACTTAACAATTTTTATTGAGTAATTAATTAATTAATCTAGTATTTAGACTTTTGAACTAGTATTTAAACCCCATTTAAATACAAATACATAGAGAGTAAAGCAACGGGAATTTGGTGAAATTGCAATTTGTTTGTGAATTCTCTGCTATAATGATACAACAACACTTCGGCAAGTACAATCCATCAACTTTAATTAACCTAGACTTATCTAATGCCTGTATTCCATATTATCTGAACATTTAGCAAACATGAGGTCAACAAAGACACAGACAGCCAGGATATTACGTCATCCTGCGGCACGCTTAACATTTGGTACCGCATTGTGGGTGTACCGGATTGAATGTCTATAGAACTGCTACTTTATTAGGGTTCCGTAGTAAACTAGGAACCCTTATAGTTTCGCCATGTCTGTCTGTCCGTCCGTCTGTCCGTCCGCGGATAATCTCAGAGACTATCAGCGCTAGAAAGCTGAAATTTGGGAGCAATATGTAAATTAACCACGCCGACAAAGTGCAAAAATAAAAAGTGGAAATTTTTTTTATATTAGGGTGCCTCCCCTACATGTAAAGTGGGGCGTGATTTTTTTTTTCATTTCAACCCTAACGTGTGATATATCGTTGGATAGGTATTTTAAAATGAATAGGGGTTTACTCAAATTATTTTTTGATTATGTTAATACTTTCGTAAATAATTGCTCCAAAAGCCGAAAAATAGGCGTCCCCCCCCCTCTAACTTTTGAACCGCTAGTTTAGAAAATATGAAAAAAATCTCAAAAGTAGAACTCTACATAAACTTTCGAGGAAAATTATTTTGAACGTGGTACAGACAGCAGTCTTTGAGATATAATAATTTTTTCGAAACCGCAAATTATAACTTTGTTATTCATATATTTGTATGAAAAACAAAGTTATTTTTTGTTGCCAAAAAATGTTTGTATTTTGGCTAGTTGTAGGTAGTAGATGCGTTCAGTTTTCATAGAAAATGGTACGGAACCCTTCGTGCGCGAGTCCGACTCGCACTTGGCCGGTTTTTAATTTAAATTACGTTACGTAATTAGAGTGAAAAACCGGCCAAGTGCGAGTCGGACTCGCACACGAAGGGTTCCGTTCCATTATCTATGAAAAATAAACGTACCTATTGCCTAAAATTAGCCAAAACACAAACTTTTCTCGACAACAAAAAATAACTTTGTTTTTCATACAAATATATGAATAACAAAGTTATAATTTGCGGTTACTGAAAAAGTGCTATCTCAAAAACCACTGACTGTATTTCGTTCAAACCAATTTTGGTTGATAGTTTTTATTAAGATCATATATTTAACATATTTTTTTAACATCGATTATTTAATTTAGATTTTTCACTTTGGTAGTTCACTTTAGAAATAATTGACTTTGAGAAAAAATGGTTTTGGAAACCTTAATCTTATTTTTAAAGACCTATCTATAGACACCCCACAAGACGAAAACAATTTTTTTTTGTTTCAGTTCCATGTATGGGGAGCCCCCTTCTATTAATTTATTTTTGTATAAAAATCGTAAAGCGGCCGTTAGTCTATTACCTATGCGTGAAATTGATTTTTAAGGTTCCGTAGCCGAATGGCAAAAAACGGAACCCTTATAGATTCGTCATGTCTGTC
>NWSH02000050.1:6639256-6678273 GCA_002382865.2 Heliothis virescens | reverse complement strand
GACAGACAGACAGACAGACAGACAGACAGACATGACGAATCTATAAGGGTTCCGTTTTTTGCCATTCGGCTACGGAACCCTAAAAAGGTCGAGATGGAAATTCCAAAATTACAGTGTTAAATGACGAGTTTCCTTGACACATTGTTGTCAAATACGTTGTCGATGTTCGCAACCATGTTACACATTTGATTGAACCATCATCCGTGAATGAGTCAACCAAAAATCAAGATTTTATTCTCGCCAACAAGATTGATTTGAAAAACTCTACTTATAGCAAATTAGAACCAGTTTTGTGGTAAAAAATGTCTATGAAAGATGAGACGGGGCGTGAAGCGTTGTAACTGATTTTAGGTGAATCAACACACACGTTAAAAATCTTGCAAAATATAAAATTCATACGTTTGGTTTTCCGTTAAGCAGCCTTGCATTGTGTCGCTGGTGGAAGTATTTTTGCTAACTAGATCCGCCCAGCCATAATTCATAATCCAATATTAGCGTGATAATTACCTAAGCAAAAGCAAGACCATACTTTTACTAATCGTATTTTCTTAATAAAAGAGTTAACTACTTGTTGCTTATTAGAATTGTTAATGAAACGGAACACATGCCATTGTTTACTTGTTTTATTTTTCACTTGCTGTTTCTCGCGGTTTCACTAACATCCCGGGGGAACTTCTGCATGTATCCGAATAAGATATAGCCTATGTCATCCGAAGTAGTGTGAGCTACACCAACAGTGGAATAATTTTTCAAATCGGTTCTGTATTATCGGAGCTTTTCTTCTTTGTAGCCTAATGCAAAGAAAAAAGCCTCTCAAGCTTCGCGTGCGGATTCGATTACATATTGGACAATAATGGCTAAGATAAGTTTAAGGATACATCTTGAGATCGCTAATCCGCATAGAGTTAGAGCAAGCTTGGGGACTAAAAAGAAGAGGCCTGTGCCTTGCTGTGGTTGGACAGTAAAAGTCTGAGGATGATGAGGTGCGCTGTACCAAATTGAAAGATATCGTAATAACCAGTCTTGTTTCGAAGTGCACTTAATTAATTACTCAGCGTCATTATTATATTTCTAAATGAAGTCGCACAGTCCGTCAGTAAAAGAAGAATTAAGAGGTGACACAACAATTTTGCAAAGGGCTCTTCGGATATCAAGCACAATCTAACAAAACCGTGACAGCGCAAGCGCAGCTACATTTTCCTGTATTCTTAATTAAAAAATTCTATAATTCCTAATTAAACCAACCAATACACCTATGCTAAATAATAGCTACGTAGGACTAAATCTATCGGGAACAGAGTAGACTGAGGATGTAGACAGAAATGTTGACATTAGAAAGGTGAAAGAATTTTCCTTTAAAATTTATCGCTTTCGAATGCATTCTGTGATAAGAATAGAAATCATATCTCAACGTGATAAGATCACGAGAAAAATTATGTATGTAGATTGATCAACGTTGTCAAAGTGATCAAATCCTTCGACGTATCATTTTAAGTATATGTACTTGTCTTAATGAATCATTAAAAAAAATATCGCAATAAGTAACCTACTTATTTTCTCATATCGCCACTAACAACCTCTTGAACATCCGCACTGATAATAACGATTGTCTTGGAGAGTTTATGTAAAAGTAAAAGGCGTTTGTTCAGCTAATAACTCTGTAAATATCTGATGATAAGTATTCCTGCGTAACAAGTGTTGACGCGAAATGTCGGGTGGCTCTAACTATGACTAACCTAATCAAATTCGTTTATTGAAAGGCTAACATTTCAAGTCAAATATTTTTGCAATACACTAGCACTCAAAAAACGTCCCATCGTACCGCTTTCCAGTGTTATGGCTGGAAAGAAGTGGTGATGAACATCCCTCCCAAAAATATTTATACATATTTTTACATGATATTAATTACGATAAAAAAAAATGTTAACTGTGCACTTCAGAGCTGACATATGACTGTAGAATAAGTCATTTACATTTTTGTAGGAATATTGTCATACCCTTAAATAGCCTTTTATTTATTTAGTCATGAAATCGAACTTTACTAATACTACTAAGTATGCACTCTAAAGGATTTCCCAACTCTAAACAAGGCATCCTTGCTCCAAAATTATCTTGTTGCTGTAAAAGCCTTGTAGCAATAACAGGTCTTGAGGTCATATGCGTTCAACCTACGCAAACACACGGCAATAGGCAAAACTAAACCCTGCTGTGCAACATTATAATTAAAAGCAAAACAAAACATTTCGAAGAAGAAAAATATACTTTATCTTATTATCATCCAGCGGTGATAGGTCACGTCTCAGACAACATCCCTTTTAATTTCTTCGCTATTCTCAAGAAGGCCTTAACGATTCGCAATGTGGAAGGGTGTAAAAAGAAGTCTATGAAATATATATGAAAAAACATTACATTTAGAAACGTGCACTATAGAATGAACACATTTTCTTAGAGTTATAGCTGTTTTTTTTTAATTTTAGATTGGATTGGAGGAACTTGTAAGCAGGAAAAACAATCATAGCGAGAGTAATTAATGTATTTACCTTACTCGCAGTACCTTGGACAGTAACATTTTTCATCATAACTAAGACTATTAGTTAATGTTTTCGATAAGCTATGATTCAATGAAAATACAAAAATTACGAAGCGACGAGATTACTTTGTATGTACACTGTGCTGGGATAAAAAATTGAAAAATATACCGATTTGTCCTGCTTCTTGTTACAGAGTTTGTCAAGATGCCAAGGAAAACTTTCAGACGAATTTCGCATTATAATTTTGAAGCTTTGTGTCAGTATTAATATTAAATACAACATGTCAAATCGAAACACGTAAAGATTCAATGACAAAAGGATAGACAATCGAAATGATCAGTGCCAAACTTGTGCGGTTAAAGCATAAAGTGCAACGTACGTTACGAAAGTGGGGCTGGAAAGTGCAGTGGGGCTCACTGAATAATAAATGTCCCTTGCCTGGCAACCACGAAGTAAACCATTTCGTATGGCGATTGATTTCTTCGTATACGTCGGAAACGGTTGGGACTTCGATAGTTACTAGAATTTAATGCCACTTTCCCATGGGCCGATACGGGTCGTGGGCTTATTACTTATTAAACACTGAAGTTTTTAGAATGGCAACTGTCTCTATTTGTTCTTACATTGTTTCAGTTATTCTTGAACCCAGTTTAAATACACTTAATTTGTGGTGCAATGACCTAGTTATAAATAATTAAAAGGTTCCATGACTAAACGGAATATCCTTTTACGTAGACGAAATGGCTCCTGCCATTTCGTCTTTAAAGACAAAGGAATCCGAACGTCTAACTAGAATCTACTTCCCGTTAACCTAGATTTGTCGTTGCAAACAAATAAATCCGAAACGTAAGTTCTTTGTTAACATAATTTTATGTATATGAAAGAACTTTGAGGAAGACCAGGTTTCAGATTGTTCATGGGTATTAGTGAGTAAGAGGAAAAAGCAGTTACAGTATATGTTTCAAAGTTGCGAAAAAGAGTAAGATTTCGGGATTCGTTTCGGGCTCGTTCGCAGGCATAGAATTCGAATATCTAAGCTCTAGTATGATTATGTTACAGTTATAACCCGTTTAAAGATAGAACGCGTTTTCCCTAGTTAGAGCTAGTTTTTACTAAATGCCTTTGTTAAAACTAGAAATAACTAATACTCAAAATTTCATATCAGTTAAAACTAGTTTTAAAACAGTTCTCAGAGTTCCTCGTACCTTATTCTTAATCAATGTTCCATCATGCAGCAGGCATGATTTCTGTCACGGCTCCGGCGCTACGGGGCTCCGGCGGCCCCTCGCGAGTTTATCGTCGCAGATAGGTTTAACGCTCACCACCGTCGCTTCGGCTTGCTGGCCGGCTGAGCCGGCCAGCCTCAGCCGCGGTGGCGAGTGTTACAACCACCTGCTCCTCAACTCGCGGGCCGCCTCGTCCCTCCGCGCCTACGCGATTTTGAAAAACACTCTAGGGGTAGGGCAGACAAGTCTACGTGGAGTCGGATTTACAGCGATTCGTAACAGAAATCATGCCTGCTGCATGATGAAACATTGTTTAAGAATAAGGTACGATGAACTCTGAGAACAGTTTTGACTGACTCGCTTAGGACAAACGCGTGTTGTCTAGTAAGAACTAGTTTTAACTGATATTAAATTTTGAGTATTAGTTATTTCTAGTTTTAACAAAGGCATTTAGTAAAAACTTGTTCTAACTAGGAAAAACGCGTTCTATCTAAAAACGGGTTATAACTGTAACAATTATAACCAGAATGGGATTTGGAGACTTGAACCTACAAACGGATAGTAATATTATTTTTGTATACTATAATGGAAAACGACTACATTATAAAACAAAATTAAAAACCGCCTTACTGAAAGTCAAAGACAAGAAAACCGGTCAAGTGCGAGTTTGACTTTGAGTTCTTTAAACAGTATTAAATATTTTATTTGTTCTGTTTTTAGATTTTCAGTTATACATATGTACAAGCAACAAGTGAAAATTTTAACTATCTGTGCGTGAGTGGTGGCAGATGGAAGAACGGACCAATTGAGAAAGATTTTCATCCAATTTTCACTAAAATGGAAAAAGATTTATGAGGAAGGTCTTATTAAATAATGTTCCCATCTCCATGTAGGATAGCTGAGGTCTTCCATCTATGTGACCTCAGACTTATACTTAAATGAACCCATGTATCAAAACTAATTACAGAATAATATTTGTTGTTCCGGTTCCACTGATACAATAGGTACTAATTTCAACATAACTTTACATAACCAACTAGCGATAATAAACTAGATTAGTGAAAGCATTTTAGCACATTAATCTCTAGTGAATAATACTTTATACAATCAAGTGTTTAGTGACGCTAATATTTTTGTAAGGTAATGGTTTTTAATCAAATAGGTAGCTGTTAACAGAACATGAATATTTGGCATGACGCGTAGAGGTGCGTTGGAAAAACATGGGCAAATAATGGCAAAATCGCTAGCCGTATGACGGAACTGCCCCACCTGCTTGCATTGCTATATTTACCAGACAAACACACGTCCTCGACAAGCCAGTCATGAAAATGCTGTTTTTTCGTGTGACACAAGACGAAGTTTATGATACATAAGCAAACATTAGTCATTTTCAACGGAGCGGAACAGATGAACACTGAAACAATACCATGTTACGTCGGCGTTGAAGTTTTCTAGTGAGATCGTAATTGATAATCTAATTTTTACGCTGGTAATGTGCGAGAGAATGAGACGAAGTCATATTATGCGTATTCTGAAGTCCGTAGCTGCGGCGACAATGTATCGATCCATAAGAGCGACGACCTTTGTGAAAACATTTTTTACTCTGCATTTCCAAACAATCCCTTACAGGCACTAGTCAGATAAAATTTCTTTGACCCTTATTTAATAAAAATACTATCAATTCCAGTTATTCCCATGACTCATGACTAACTAGGTTGGTTGCATGATTGAACTGCTGTAAATGAGTCAGAATTTAGATAACACATGGTTCTAATGATACAATGGATGAACATGGCTAAATTTTGTTGTTTTGAGTGGGATTCTATTTTTCTACCTATTAACTGACTTTACCATTTATCGAATAGTTTCACGACAAAGAAATGTTTGCCGGTATGAGTAATTTATTAGATAAAAATCGTATGTCACACAAGGTTGAAATAAGATCAGATGCAAACAAACCGTCAGAAACTCAGTAAGCAAACACCGCGGTAGTTTCCATTGACGAAACAAACACGTGATCTTAGCAGGTAAATGAGACATTATGTTGTAGCTACCATGCTTTACTAACAAGTTGTGCACGCAGGCTTAGCATAGAATCACAGCCCAAAATTGTAACTGTAATAGTTTATAGGAGGAGGGTTCTAAGATAGAGGCACCTTATGAAATCTGACTGATAATAATACGATGCAGTAATATTTCATCAGCGTCTTGCTGCATAAATGCAATGATTGTTGGTTTTTCTAGATACAAGAATACACTTGAAAGGCATTACCCGATAGACAGACAGATAAGCATACTATAAGTATATTCAAGCAATACTTTGTCTTGCTTGGGCTGCTTGGGCTTTGTAATGCACTAACACTACCTTCTTCTAGGTACATACGTTAGTAGGTAAAGGACCTACTTATTGTTTACTATTGTTTTGTATGTACTTGTGAACGAGTGTCTGTAAATTAAGTGTCACAAGCTTCAAGTGTATTCTTGATCGAATGTCCCAACTTATCCCTATACTAATATGTGCAATAGTTAGTTTATTTTTAGTGCAAACAGTTTATGACCCGCATTATATGCAAATTTTTCAGCTAAGATTCTCCTTATGTCGACTTTCCTATGCAGCAGGAAAAAGAATAACGTTCTGAATTAAACCAAAAAACAACAAGAACAGAGTGTCGGCATGTAGAAGTCGGTGGAAAACATTTAAAACACGAGACATTAGGTAGATACATTAGGTAAGTATACTTAGAAATCTGTGTAGGTAATCTCGAGACAGTTTCTAGGGTTTTCTTTATTTTCCCTGTTGCTGTATTTTTGGAAGACGATTTACCTTTTCGTTAAAAGTTGTTTTGTTACGTTTTCAGAGTTTTCCTCTTTGATTCGATTGAACGTTTTTTCTGCGTGTGTGTGAAATTTATGTTGTTCGCTAAACGCTACTAGTAACGATACATTTTCGATATTTACACAGTAGAACGTGGAACCAGCACCGAGAAAATGTACTGTAATGAAAATGCAGTGTATTGGTAAATACATTTTACAGTACCTACAGTTTGTTTAAAATTCTATTTTTAATGTCTACCTTCTCTACTCAACACCTACTTTAGAAAATAAGGCATTTACACAGTAAATTGTATTAATGCCCTTGTTATCTACATCTAGGACTACAACAAAATGAAGTGGATCAAAGGATCTACCTAAGTTTGTACCAATTTTAACTGTTTTCCTTTTCATCTACCTTCAAGGAAGTTGCTGTTGATATTGGCTTGACTTGCATTTCCTTCACAAGAAAAACTCGGTGCTTTGTTATCAAACGTAACCTGGTAATAAATATATCTGTTTTAGTTAAGATACAAGTTGACGCAGTTGAAAACCAGGTCGACACTCTGCGTGACCAGAGGGCGGGCCAATTCTTTGGCTAAGAAACTGCCATACAACGTGCAAACGCGGCCAATCTTCTCTTCTGGACGACAGACAGCGATGTGGAGGACTAAATGATGCATACTGTATAATTTAGTAGTTTTAAATGATAACTTTAGAAACATTAGATTACTTTTCAGTACTTTATTTATGAAAACATTCAAGTTAAGTCAGAACAAATGTGATTTAGGATGCTGTGTTTAGATCGGTGATGTGTACGAGATCAGAATATTTTTAAAGGACTTTTTTAAATATCGGAATATTTATGTAGGAAGGTACTTATGCAGGTATGCGAAGTCTTCAGAGATCAGCGCATGTAGACTAGGGTTTCAGTTATTTTTACGGTTTAGGATTAGGGAGTTTAACGTTAGTAGAATAATTTTTTGACATTCGCTATCGACGCAGTAAACGTAAATAATTGAGCAGTAGTTGAGAAATAACGTATTCAGTAAAGCCACTTGCAGCCCGCTGCACCTCATAGGTATGTATGCAGCTTTTTAAATTTTAATGTGATGTCTGTTATTTTTAACCGACTTCCCAAATCTTGTTTACTTGGGTTACTTGTAACTCGACGTATATCCGGAAGGAGGTGATAGAAGGGCCCAAGAGCAACAAATTAAGCCACTCTTACCTCTGAGCAAAGTTCAGTGGTTTCCGAGATATTGGCAATTTTTGGATTTTTGGAAATTTACCCAAAATTCGACATTCAAGCTTAGACCTTTTTGGTCATTATTGCACCATTTGAAAACCTTCTGACTAATCCTCTCAAGCTTACGCACTTTTCTGCCTCATAGAAAAGCTTAACGATGTCGAAATCTAACAGTATTGGATTTGGTAGCGTCGATTTTATACATGGACGATTTGGTTATGGGCGCAAATTAGTATCATCTGCCTACCTTTTCCCAACTATTTTGGTCGGCTTCCAGTCTAACCGGATGCAGCTGAGAACCAGTGTTTTACATGGAGCGACTGCCTATCTCGACCTCACAACCCAGTTACCTGGCAATCTGCACCCCTTGGTAAGACTGGTTGTCAGACTTTCTGGCTTCTGACTACCCGTAACGACTGCAAAGATGTTCAAATGACAGCCGGGACCCCTGTTTATCGTGTCTTCCGAAACACGGAAGAACTCGTTATGAAAAGATGATCACCCATCCACGGACCGACCGCGTCAAGCGTTGCTTAACCTTATGATCGATCGAGCCGCACGGCTTTGACTTAGCCACGAGCTCTTAGTAATTAAGTAGTAAGAGACACACAAAACAAAAATTGCGAAAATCTCGGAAACCACTTTGAATTTTGCTCAGAGGTAAGAGTGGCTTAATTTGTTGCTCTTGGGCCCTTCTATTACCTCCTTCTGGATATATGTCGAATTACAAGTACTTAACCCTGTAGAATAGGCATATGATCGAAAACATGAAAGTAGGTATTTGGTCGAATTAATAATCCTCCTTTTTTGAAGTCGGTTTATACAAATACTACTACGCAAGCGAGAGCGAGGCCGATCCGAATCTACCTTTAGTAGAAGAGGCCTGAGCGAGCCCGTAGTGGAACGATAAAGCATGATGATGGTGCGCGAAGCACCAAACTGCTCCGGAACTTCGGAGCAGTAAAGTTATTTGACAGGAAAAGTTATTGAACTGTACCTCCATTTAGAACATCTAATAAACAACAATTTTATAAACAAAGAGACGTATTCTTTTGTGCATTGTTGGCAAAGTGAATAGTTTGATTTGTAATTAATTAGCATTTTTTCCATTACCAATAAGATTGTCCTTACCTGTATAAAACTTTTAGGAATGTGCCGAATCCACGACATGTTGCTACTTCACCGGTGTATGTTACAGTCATTGTTTTCTTTTATTTTTTAAATAATTATTATGTATAATTTTTACTTTGGTGTATCACATATATTTGCTTTAATATATTTTAAAGTTCAATTCAGCACAGCCGAAATCTTTTTTTATACTTCTTAAATTCACAAATCATAGTTCGACTTTCACTAAACACTATAAAAATTAACGAAATAATAAATTTTATGTATACAATGTTTTCAGAAAAAATATTTATGATTAGAGAATACTATTCGGTATAAGATTTTAAATAAGAATGAAAATAAAGGGTATATTACACTAATATAAAACAACACGCATCTAATATTAATTACACATATCCAAACAATCCACACTTCCTTCACACACTCAACGAAAACCGACAACAATGGATATGAATGAATGAACTTCACTTCACTAACTTCGCCAACTTCACTTCATAACATACAGCACAGACAAAACGAAATATAGATTTGTGTTGTCGATGGTCACATTTGATGTTTTGAGCGATGGAGTTGCATGGAGGGTAGATGTGGCATGGCACGGAATAACGATTGGAAATTTTTTCAGGCGTCAATGGGTGATAACAAAAAGATTATCACCCGAAGTCATATATAGCCCATTTTGGTCCTATTACCTTTGTATTTGGTCCGGGATTTTTCCAGCAAGCGTGTCACTGGTCAGGTCTGACTATGGTTAGTATCACGGTCCAACACTATTAAAAAAAAACATACCAGAGAAAAAAGCACCATGCAAGATGGCGGACTTTAGCTTCGATTCCTAATAAAATTCCATAAAGTGATCGTTTGCATGTTGTTATATAGAATTCCCAAGTCTCAAGTCATAAAAAAAATACCAACATCTGGTTAATTATTACTTGAGCAGTGTAGAGCATTATTTATGTGTACGAAAGGTAACTTTCACTATGAGTGAAACTGCCAACAGTGAAGGAGCTTCAGAATCGGAGAAGCCGGTTCAGAATGATGGTGTACAATTCCCGCCCTTCCCTGGTATATTGATAAACTTTGACACATAATCTAATACATATTCATCTGAAACGTACGATCATAATCCCTAACTTATTGTCTTTTAGATCCTAAAGATGAGGATTTCGATGATGATATTACGGAAGATGAAAGAAATTACTATAGAACAATCTTTAAAGGTAAAAAACCGTATCTATAACGTTACAAATTGAAGCATACATTAATATTTATCATTACAATGTTTGTCAACAAATTTTAAAACTTTAATGTTTCAGACATTAACCAAATAAAAGGTATGAGATTACATTGTACGGCTTGTGACCGTCACCTGGGGTGTGCACCACGAAACGAAGTGCGTATGAGGGCTCATCCGATGTTACGCACTTTAGTTTGTCACAATTGTCATGTTTTTTACAATAGTGGAGAATTTGAAAAGGGAGATGATGGATCAGAACTATATTGTAGATGGTGTGGCCAAGGTGGTCAAGTATATTGTTGTTCGGACTGCCCTCATGTATTTTGTGCGGTAAAAATTTTAAGTTTTTAATTATTTTTTTTGGAATATCTACTAACAAACTCACATATCTTTGATGTTTTTTTACAGAAATGCATCAAGCGTAATTTGGGTGCACCCAAAATAAAAGAAATTGAAAATGCTGATGATTGGAAATGTTTTAAATGCAATTCAAAATGTTTGTGGGATCTACGAGCATTATGTTGGGCTGTCTTGCGCTTCTGTGATCTAAAAAATAAGTAAATACTGGATTTTTGTTCCATTTTACTTGAGGAATCAATTCTGGATCTTTATTTATTTATCTTTTGATTGTAACTTTTTAGAGTAGTCCACGAAACACAGGACCCGCAACTGAAAGAATCATATAAAAAGGATTGCTCTATTGACTACTCAGAATGTTGTAAAGCAAAGACCAATAAAAGAGTACAAAAGGTAGAGTCTGCCAAGAAGAAGGAAATTAAGAAAGAAATTAAGAAGGAGTCAGAGCCTAAATCTACTCTTAATATTATATCTAAAATTCCATCTACAATACAGGTATGGAAAAGTTCTTAAAATCATTTAATAAAACAATTTGGTACCTTGTGTGATACAAGTGGATAGCCTGGTGATCTTTTATCACCTTACCAAATGAAAAGTAATTTATTTTTTACCTAGTCAGCTACCCAATTGCAGTTTTGTCAAAGTAGTCAAAGAGCATAAGGTTCATGGTTGAAAACTCGTTTTTAGTAGTGTAACTAATAAAGCTTTTTAGATATACAGATTAAATAATTTGTTCTAGGTCAAAAAGTTTGCCACTGTAAATATGGAAGAATCTAAACCTGAGAAAAAACCTCGAAAAAGATCAGTGAGTCCAAAAGTCAAACCAGCTGCAGCAAAAACCTCAATCACTATTGCACCAACTACAAGACTGTTGAATCCTATCACAGTTCCACCACTAGCGAAAAAGATGAGGGTATATTGATTTTTATTTATTTTACTGCTATGGTAATGTAACATAGTTTATATAAAGCGAATTCATTCCTGCCTCTTATAAAAGGGAAACTAATCCTATTTGATTACGGGCTGTCACAAGGCCTATGGAACAAAATTACCATTTATATAAGAAAAATAAATCTTTTATTAAATATTGTATATTGCCATTGTTGCCCATTTGTTGAATAAGAATATATATTTGCATAATTGAAATTGGAATAATTATTTACAGCTACCAAATTCACCAATGCTGAATACTCCTCTGCGTGTGACTGACCGGAACCCTGTATCTACATACTCTCGCATCAGGCCTAAGCCACCTCAACCTATTGCCATTGCTAATTGTAGCTACAATGGTTTTGGTGCAAATCTATTCAATACTGACAATATAAACTTATCTTTAGAAAGTTTGACACAGGTAACTAATGTTTCGTTTATAGTTATTAGATTTAAAATAATTAACATTATTTTTATTACTTCAAGTAATTGCTTGAATAAGAAAGTTGATTTCCTTTGCTGACAACTTATTATTTATCTAAAATATGTTTGTTGTACTCCCACACAAAAAAATCCTACCATACAAAAGGGTAGTGATCTATAATTTTTCTAAAATATGTATTTGTTTTTTGTTTAAAGGGTTTAGACATGTCAGCAGTAGCTGCTTTAACTCAAAATTCTCAAGATGATGATGTTGTATGCACTCCAGATTTTCCCCTGGAACCTTTGTGTGAGGTAAAGATAATTCTTACTAATATTATAAATTTGACAAATTTTCATCCAGCTGCGGGAAGTGACATAGGTGGTACAGTGGGGAATAACCAGTATTCTACAATATTGTATACACCTTATACATTTACATAATACAAATGTACCAAGCTATTTTAAAACATTTCAGGTTACAGAAGACAATGATGATGACGTCCAATGCATAACTCCTGGACCTGTTGTACCTCCAAAATTTGTTAATCCTCCTCCTTTAGTACCCCGAACTCTAAATAATTTATCAACGGAAATAACGTCAGACAACATAATTCAAATGACGGATAATGACGTTACTGTTAATGCAGCTACTGGGGGATTAAAGTTTCGCGTGGATCCGCAAACCTTGTCATCTAACAAAATGTATCGACTACCTGATGGACGTATTTTTGCAATAAACGCAAATCCATCAATGCCGGGAGGTTATTCCGCTACTATAGTAGCCGTTACCGAGCCCACTGGTAAAGCAGTGCCTAAAGGCGTAACATATGCGGCTAAACTTAGTGCTGTAACTACTTCTACACCTACACTTACTCCTACTCCTAAAACAACTAGGAATATTCCTCGCATTTTGAAACGAAGCACGCCAAAGTCTGCGACTGTGAGAAAATCATCAGAATCTTCATCTAGAGAATGTGATTTAAATGTGCCTGTAGAGTGGTATAGATACAATTTAATAGATGCGGTTGACGCTTTGGAATATGCACTGTCAAGGCTTCAGAAACTGAAGAAAGAAGCTACTACCGTCTACTTGCGAACACGCTCTGTTAATGAAATGCGTAATCTTCATCGGACGTTAGAGCGATTATTGGGAACATCATCCAGCAGATTTGGTGAAATACGCGAAAATCTCAATAAAGGATTTAAACAGTATGTGCTACGTAAGTCTGGTAGTAACGTGAACAATAGTGAAGACGACGATGACGTCGAAATATTACCGGATTTAGATAACGATGACCCAATATTTATAGATGAAAACTCAGTTGAATCTACTATGAATGGTAGTGAAAACCAAGAGGTGGATTTAACGGGTGCTGGTAGCAGTGAGTACAATGATAGTGGGGAAAATACTAAAGAAAACAACTTTTCCAATGTTGTAGTTGATTCCTCCGATATCGACAATGAGACCAGAGAACATACTGATGTACTAGCAGTTATAAGCCACAATGTGGATGCCACACTAACTGAAATAACAAGGCAAGACTGTGATAGCAAGACTAAATCGAACAGTGACAGTGTAAAGGATAGTGATTTGGAGAGTGGAAAAGAATTTCAAACTGAAGGCAAAGTAAACGAAAATAAAGATACTGAGGTAAATAATAGTGTGAGCCATGATAGTGAAAATGAGTCTGAAACTAATGAGCAAGAAAGCAAATTGGAGAACAATAAAGAAGTACATGGAGCCAAGAAAGTAAGCCATGATGGATCTAACAATGAAATAAAAGATAAGGAAAACACTAACATGAGTATTGGAAATGAGACTGCGAGCGAGGAAAGCATCATTGCTAATAATGGCATGGATGATAGTACCGTAACATTGAAATGCAAAGAAGCAGCTATTGACAATGATACAGAAGTAAATGGTAATAAGGAAGCATTACTCAAACAAGATGAAAAAGTTGAAAATATAGATGAAAGTATGAATCATAAAGATTTTAATGAGAAGGCTGATAGTCAAGATAGTAATGATAAAGTCCAAGATATTGAAATGAGTGAAGAGATGATTGAAACATTGCTGAAAGACGATAATTTAGTAGATGAAACAGCATCTAATTTAAAAAGTAATGATGTTGCAGAAGTACTGACAGAAACCTAAATAGTGTACATTTTATATTATCTTGTTTTGATTAAGTAAAATATGTACTAGTTACACATAAGTTAGGTAAAATAAAATACGATAGGTTTACTGCATTAATAAAACAGTGGTCAAGATTTTACTGTTATACTTACTTCACCATAATACTGGCAGGGCGGGAAAATAAATGCAACCCCCCCTTTCACAGGTTCCAGAAGAAGTTCTAGATAGCTATCTGGCAGAATGTGCCATATAAATGTTTTTAATTTTGACCACTTTCCTATGGCATCATCTGTCAGATAACTATCTAGAACTTTATCTGGTACCTGTGAAACTGGCATTAATCGTTACTGTTATAATCCAAGTGGAAAAAATTAATGCACAATTAAAAATATACCATCGTACCCCATGTAGAGCTTACATTTTATGTACTTTTTTTTTGTGATTTGGTATGTCATCATCATAAGAAAGAGGTTTATGTAATCAATCTTAGTTTCCGTCAAATAATAAGCTTCTCTGTGTTAAGCCAATTGAAGCCTCGCGAATTTGCGGTAGTGATTTAAGATTTTATACATTTTTACTATGGTCAAGTAGGTTGACTCATAGCATAAATTAGGTTGAGTACAGTGTGTTAAAGAACCACCCCTGGTCCTCTCAAATGCGGCCTCGTTGATGTGACTGCACACTGCTATATTGATCCACGTTATGTCACTGATATTAAATGAATATTGACTGGAACTGATAGCTACCGACTGCAACTGTCGAATGCTCGTGCTGTAACTGCAAGAAATCGGTCGATGGCTGAGGGCCACAGCACGTGCCGTTGGCGATCCAAATTTAGTTTATGTAAATACATCCAAACTAATAGGGCAGCTGCGGCCGATTTCATGCAGTCTACCTGTACCTATGGTCAACTGCTCGCTTTCAAAACGTACCTTGAAAATTTAACTACCTATATTCTAGTTTGAACACTGTACGCGAAAAATATATTTATCGGTTATATTCGTAGGGTTTATTATACCTGTTTAGTTTATTCTCAAAGTGAAGAGTATGAATACTGAACTTTTGATTAAAAAAAACTAAATAAGTATGTGGCAAAATGTTACGGACGAGGAAAGCTTATCTGATTAACGTCAAAGTTTTGAGTCTAATTTGCTGATCTCGAAACTATAATACTGGCTTACGGTGATACTTATTTTTCTTTATATTTCTCACGAGTAGTTTAGTAAAGAAAGTATTCCGATTCCATATATATTATTCCATACGGGAATACATGACCAAAATTAAGAATGAGGCGATAGTACCCATCTGCGATACCGAAAGGCTATGCTATCGCTAAATCACCATATTATAAAATAACTATATAGATCTATTAACCTATGTAAATCGAATAGTAATAAAATAGCTGTATTAAAACTTATACTACTACAAATATTAAAATTTTCACAAATAACTATGGGCTTTCCATTAGTTATTCCCATAAAGCCCATAGTTATTTGTGAAAGTTTTAATATTTTGCAATGAAAACAATATGTATAATTGTTCAGGTACAAAGTACCTTGTTTCGATGTATATTATGACCATAATTGACAATTGTATATGACATACCAAGAGTTAGTTATCAATAAAACCATGACTACTGCCATCGATCGACACAGACAGTAGCCTTATTAATCGTTTTATGCATTTTAATATCACCATTTCATTATTTCATTATGATTGTGATAAAGTACAGTTTAAAATTAACTGAGTTTTGTTTTTTATGGTGATAAAAAACAAAACTCAGTTACTGGTGGTTTTTATGTGATAAATATATAAACAATCGTTTACATACTACTTTAATGACTAAATAAAGATTTAGTCATTAAAGTAGTATGTAAACGATTGTTTATATATTTAGGAATAGGTATGTTTTTCATAACAAAACTAAACAATTTAGATTTTGCTTGTACGAAATGAATAAGAGGTATTTATGGCACTATATTTTCTATTCTCAAAGTATAATTAATTTTCATTGAATAAAATTATAGAAAAAAAATTACATCCCTTTTTATGAATACTCGCAAACAATGCTTCTTTCCTCCTCCATATGCAGGATTTCGTTGGTAAGAAATCACTATAATATTTTTTTTTATTAAGCAAAATCTTAGGATTAAAGGTAACAGCATAAAGATTATTATTGATGACTGAGATGTATTATTCAAAAAATCAAAATGGACCTAATACTAATTCATGTGACGAGGGTGCTCTGAAACTGGCATAGGATGGCAGGAAGGTTGGGGCATTATTGCTCAACTCTTTTGTTTTTGTAAATAGTAATACTTCATTCATTATATTCATGATGGATCAATTAAACAACCAGGCAGATTATCCATATTTTTTGTGTTTGTATTGTTTTTTTTACTTGGGATAAAACCGTTGTTTTTTTAACTTAGGTAATGAAAAAGTTTTGGGTACATTTTCAAGACAGTATTCTCAACAAGATACAACTTCCATTAGATAGGTTTCTTAGTTTATTTTTTTCCCCAGCAATAGCCACCTAATTTACGCACAGTAATGTTGTAATGATTAGTTCTCCCGCTCGGATGTAATACCCGAGTCTGTAACGTCAAATTAGGGAACACCTTTACAAAATTTAATATTTTTAAACGGTTTTTTTTCTTATGCTATAAGGAACGTTGAATCTCGCTCGGTCATAGCTACATACTTCAAAAAATTACCTATATATAACGTGCGCTCCAATATTATTTAATTTGTTAATTATGTTTGTGATAACTGACAAGGTAATTGTTCTAGTTTAATTCATTTAAGAAAATATTGGAATTTAAACAATTATCATTTAGAACACTATGTATAAAGTACATTAATTGGTATATAAAATATAGGTAGTTTCTAAATTCTTCGCTTATATTTGTACTTTTTTTGAAAAATGAAAGAAAATGTAAATATAATATTTGTGACTAAGGCTCAACTCGCACTGGTACTGAGTTGATGTGAATCTGAGCGTTAATCCAACAAAAGTAATACCTACTTATTCCTTCTGAGAAACGTAGGTCGCACTCAAAAGCTCTAATAAACCCTGAATGCGCGATGCTTTGCGCGTTCTGTTTTATAACGGAGGAATACATGTGTGCATTACTTTCTGGAGCTAAGGGTAAATTTATTAAGTTTCCGATTTTCTTCAACTTTCCAGTGTACGTTGAGCCTTAGTATATAGATGACTAATAAGTAAGCCAATAGAATAGATCTTTATATGTTTGTTTTATTTGCTTAATGTATAGTTAATCGGATGGTCGGCAGGCAGGCCCTCCGATCCGACCAGCCATTGCGACTAAACTGTTAAAAAGTAAGAATTACAAAACCGTCGTATTTCAGTTTTCGTATTTTTTTATTGTACAGACGACAGCTACTACAAACTGTCAAATTTCTTCAATGGATTTTCAACCTTATTACATTAGCGGTGGGTTAATGTTTGATTGGTTAAATTTGACAGATTCGGGTTGACCTGCTGTCGTCTGTTCCTTTATTACGCCTCATTACACAACTGAAGATGGAAACTCCCTCACGGTGCTTTCTTATTGAAAAGCGATTTGATATGCTTTGATACTTAGGTTTGATATTAGGTATCGTTAATACCTAATCGGTAAAGTAAAAACCTAAAAAATCGGTATCTACTTACATAGCTATTATCATGCAGTGGATATAAAATAAAAATATGTATATGGGCAGTGACTCATTTTATTAATAAAAAAAAAACATTTATTTTTAATATTCAAAAAAGTACAAATGCAAATGGTTGTAATATTTTTATAAATAAATTACGTACTATTAAAAACAGAATTTGACAAAAGCACTATCACAATTAAAGACCTTGCAGTAAAAAAAAGCATTCTAGCCACTAGTGGTCTCAGGGAATATGGTACCCTAACAGACAACCCCCCGGCATCATTGCCACCAGGTCCAATTGAATTTTTAAATCATCCAGAAACTCATTCTAAATATTGACCAAAATTTAACTAACCGTCTACATCTCATTTGCTAAAAGGTCTTCAATTCTAGTAAACATTTTTATAAGACAGGATTTTGTTTTGCTAATAGCTAGTAGCAGCTATACGCAATTGTGTGTGTCGCTCTCTATTTCGATAGTTTTAAAATCTAAGCATACCTGTAAAACAATTAGGTATAATCATTGATACATTTGTAAGATTAAAAAAAAACTTAAAAACATACCTAGTATTCGAAACTCACTCATTCTACATGTCAGCTTTATAAGCATTTATCTTATACTTATTTCATACAGTAAAACTTTTTCATGTCATGGAACATTGGGAACTTTTGATTCGTCAAGCACCTTACAATGTGTAAATCCAAAAATGCTTTAAAAGCATGTTGAACAGTTCGAGCTGATAAAATAGATAAACTAAAGACTGAAAGATAAATTGACACGTTTTGTTTCAGTTCACCTTTCGTCTCGGTTAATTCCGCTTACTCTCACAGTATCTAGACACACCATATAAACACCTACACAGCTAATTATTATGAAAGACACATTTACGTTATTTATAAAATATTATGCTAGACACAGACAATATATTTAGAAAACACTTATAATAAAACAATTTGCGTTGATAGGGATATTGGTACCAACAGTAATTACTTAAAATGTTACATCTCTTAATTTGTGACTTCAAATTATGTTTAAAGTGTATAATACATTCATGGAAAACAGATCCCTAATTTTAAAGATGCCATCAACATAAGGTACCTAGTTGGATAATTACATATAACTCAGTAACGGAAATGGCCCTTTCTGGAACGCTCCTCGTGGTAAACTCGCATCGGAGAGTATGTGCCGTTTGACGCTCCGTTCGCATTTAAACCTGAAAGGTATCAGAATTTTTTTATTTTACCAAAAGGTACATAAAACTTTGGCATTCATATTATGCGTAGTCATCTGTGATAGTATATAGCCAGAAGGTTTCCGAAGGAATCATTTTGGCTTATAATTTTAAGTAGGTAAGTACCACATTTTATAGTAAGTGTTAAATCTATGGAAATTTTAGTAGAAGGTAGTTACTTATTCTTGTTTTTGGTGCAGGTGGTAAAATGTGCATCATACCTTTAGCGTTAAGCTGTCCATCTATAGAGCAAGCTTTTAGAAATAAATAAATCAAATATAGTTATTAGCACATCAACTACAAATTATGTATGTCATGGAGAGAAGTGAGCATCAACAATTAACATGTTTCATGATGATTTAATTTAACAATTATTTTTTACAGATGGGTGATAAATTGCCGAAGATGGTGATCTTTATCATAGAAATTAGAATAAGTTACTACTTAATGTGATACAGAGTCACGTTACTTATTTTCATTTCTATGAACTGACACATTCAATATAATTAGGGATGATGGTTGAAACCCTAGAGCCAACTTGAACGGCCTTCTTTGCCCCAGGTAGGTACTTGAGCCCGGGGCTTGGAAGAACAAGTCCATTGTGTTACAGCCTTACCAATAATTGGGAGGAGAACGATTAGAAACGGACTCTGGGTTCTTCACCTTGGGTATATTACCTACTCCAATGTTTACAATTAACTTTAATGTTATGTGCACTGTGGTAGCAACGAGATGTATCTGCCGCGGGGTATGTGGTCACACAGCCAATAGAAAAAATGGCCAAGGATAGTTGAATCATTGGTTGTGAAAAAAACAATTGGGTTACGTCAACCATTCCACTTATGGATAAGCTTAGCAAGTGGTGATGTAGGGTAGGACGGCAACGTTACCTTGCAGCAGATGGTGCGGCGGCGCGACGGCGGCGGCCCCGCAGCGCGGCGCCAGCAGCAGGTGGTAGAGCGCCAGGTACAGCGCCGCGGTCGCCAGCGCCAGCACGCCCAGCGCGCGGTACACGCTGCGCGCCGCCTCCAGCTCCACCTCCAGCGACACCATGCCGCCCACGATGGCGCCTATGCAGCGACCTACGAGCATAGGGACAACATACTGTCAGGTCACTTATCCCTTAGCCGTTGGATCTAGACTTGAGGCCTTACACGCTTCCAATTTTGGTAAGTACCTCATAGGTAAATGGAGGAACAGAAAATGTCAGGACATGTGCGCTAATCGTATAGGTTATATTAAAAAAACGTAAGGTACCTAAATACAAATGTCTTTATAAGGACTTACCGATGCAGAAGTGCGCAATGACTGGTAGAGCTTGGCCTGTGGCGGTATACTTTCTCGGCACTAAGTGACGGAAGTATAGGACGGCTGTAACCCACACCAAACTCAGCGTGAAAACTTCCAATATCTCGCACACTACAACCCATGTGTAGTCAGTGCTGTACGCCAAACCTGAAAATTTAAAGGCAAATTGTTAGGTACGTAACTTCTAAATAAAGCCTGCAATTCTCTAAAGACGTTGATATAAATATAAGTACCAGTATATCGCACGCCGTAGAACGTGAAGGCCATGATGAAGACGTTGGAGTGTCCGATGTAGTCCACAAGTGCCTCGGCCCACCAGAGCGCGGGCACGGCCGGCAGCGCGCCTGCGGTTAGCGTCAGACCCATCTCTGACACCGTACCGTTCAGCTCTTGTACCGTCCTGGAATTGGAATGTTACATTATACCTAGAATTCTAAGTGATAATTCACACATGTAAGACATTAATATATTGACGACCTCGTTGTCATAATGGTCACCATGCCGGACTGCATAGCTAATGCTTTCGGGTTCGATTCCTGGTACGGTCAACTTTTGTGTGATGAGCATGTTTGTTGAATGTGGTCTGGATGTTAATATGTATCTATTTAGTAAGCTACAATATGTATGTAGTTTAACAGTCGTGTTAGCACCCATAACACAAGCTAACCGAAGCATGGGGCTAACCGACCGCGTGTAAAGACGTGTACCGATATAGTAATAGGGTGCAGATATGAAAGGGCTTGAGGTGTATCCATGTAAGTGTGTTTTCCTGTAATTTTTCGTGAAACATCATACCAAAATAATCTTACCAAGGCAGATAGGCATCGACGCCGCTCCAAAGCGTGCCGAGCAACGCGACCACAGCGAAGACGGCCGCGGTTTCAGCGCCGTATCGCCGCACCGTGTTCATTGGCATCGCCAGCACCCCTGTCGCCGTGTGCCACCACCACTCCGGGGTGGATAAAGGCATGTGGCTGTAATTCGTAGATAGAAAATACGTAAACATGAATTGGAATTTACTAAAAATCTGGTAAGAGACTTTCTACTGTTTATATAATATCAAATTCATTCATAGCAAACAATATTTGGGTAGGTTTAATTTGTATTTTAATGACGCTAAGTGCCTATCTCTGAATCCTATAAATATATAATCAGAATCATTAATTAATTATTACATGAACTAATGCCTCTAGGTATAAAAAAAATATAGGTATCTAATATAAGTACGAATACAAATATATGAATACAAACGACTCTTGATAAACTAACTACTTGATAAACCTACCTTAGGTTTAGTGATCTATATTCCCACTTAGTATTTTATTATGTACTGTTTAGAATAGTTGCATAATTAATTTATTGCATTAGAGAATAAAAACAATGTTCATTTATTTTGCATAGAAACATTATGACTGTGATAAATAGGTAGGTTCATACTGAGTCATGAATCATTATTCAAAAGATGCAATAGAGCAAATCATTACTTCCTACGCATCCAAGGTATCACTGATTCATGTTTATAAAAGTGACGGCATTGACTATAAACAGCTGCTATTACAAAACTATGCAAGTACAACTACCGATGCTGGTAGGTACTACATAGTCACATACTTACTTAGTTATTTCTCTTGAAATCGCAACACGTTTTACAGTCTAATTTTAACTGTCGTAAACGGTTTAAAACCCTTGACATAGTAGTTTCGTACGAGTATATTTACGTACCTATCGAATAGTAGAATTAGCGCTCCAATAACCATGAAGACCGCGTGCAAAATGAAGGGTATGAGGTATGGCGTGTCAGGCATTTGTTCTGCCGCCAGGCCAGCTAGTGGCGGGAAGATGGCCAGGCCCAGGGTGCCGAATGCCAACTGCCTGCCGACATCACCGCGACCCAGCGATGTTTCTCTCGTCGCAATCACACAGGCCGCGCCAAGGAGAGCTAAGGCAGCAGTAGGCCAGATGTCCGCTAGAATTCTGGAAGATACAGGATGATTCATAATTACCCAACAATAACCTAGCTTTTATTTCATAGTGACAATAAAATGTGATTTCAAAGGACACTAAGCGGTTTTATTCCTTGCGGATATTGAACAACATTTATTTATTTTAAAAATATCTATTCTATTAGTTGTGGAAAATAAATGAAGTTATAACTCATTGATAGCTAAACCACAGCATGCGGTATAAATGAATGAATGAAGTCTTTGTTATAACTTTTAATTAATTTGTTTTCCATGTCCATCAGCTAAAGCACTTCAGTAAAAGTTGCCTAGAAGGAAAACATAGGCTGGTATAAGACGTATGCTAACGTCTAATTAAAGTAAAAAGACGAGTCAGGATTCATGATCATGAATAGTTCTCATGTACGAAAGTGTGAATTATTGGTAAGCGCAATTAGGTACTTACCTACCTGATTATGCAACTACAGGAAATTTGATACTTTGTATTTCTCAAAAGTTAGGTAGGTACTGACCGCACAACTAGGTAGGTCCAGAAAGTATAGGTCGGGTCTCCGATGATCAGCCGGCACTCGGCGTCGGCTAGCACACCGTCGGGTTCGTCGTAAGGGTCAAGCACTTGGCACCGCACGGCCGGTCTGCAATTCTCGTCTTCTGTCACTTCAGCCAGGCGATTCGGTGGCACCAGGCACTGGGACGGTCCAGCTGAAATGATCATAAACCTGATCGATTATTTGTGATATTTGTGTACTACGACGTTTGACAAAAGACCATTAGAAAATGGATTTTTTTATGTCAGATCAATCATACCTCTAATTTCTGCAAATGATTTAAATTACCTGTCCTATAAGTGCACCAATCCGAGTCAGCAGTGCTATTATCTTCGGGCAACTCCGGCGCTATTAACGACAGAGGCACTCGAAGCCTGGCCTGATGCTGCATGTACACCAAGCACTGACCGTTGTAGCAGAAGTGTGGCGGATTCAATTCGAAGGGCATCGCGCGTCCTCGTGGGATTAGCTCTTCGTTTTCCGTTACTGGTGATTCCGTAGTCTGTATCATTAAGATATTAAGAATAAAAGTAATTTGCAATGAGCTCTGAATTACATCAACTTGAAATATTAAACTCAAATGATAAAGCTGTTTAACTCTTGTAGCAAATGAGTCAATCAGCGCGGTAAATTAGCGCGTTAGTTTAACAATTAGGCAAGCGTACCTTTGCAGTGTAAACCCAATTAATTAGCACCATTAACGTAAATAAGAATTGTGATTGTAGCTGATTGAATATTTAAGTTGTTTTACATGAAATAGCTAATAAGTGTTAACTTAATTACCGTGGCGTTGGCGACGTTAAGGTACATAGGGCTAAGAGTAGTCGTGGTGGATGTGGTGGTGAATGGCTGTTTCACCCAAGTCATGTTCTCGTCTGCACATCCGTACTCACACGCCGTCACCGCCAATACTCCTGACTGTGAAATATCAAAGAAGAATTTATTTATTGACTTTGTGGATAAAGAAATTTTTCGCCTTAATCCTGATGGATCTGTAGGATCAAAACTCATGGATCGATTACGACATCGCTCTCACTCTGGGTGGCAAAATCACGGCTCTCTTTGACTCACCTTTTCCCCAGACCATCGGTTGCAGCGCATGTCCTCTTTGCAGACTTCTTGCATGACGTAAGCGCTGTCTTCATCACACATGAACAGGACTTGAGGTCTTCGAGCCTGTGGAACGAACAATTATGATAAAATCAAAGCTTCAAAAGGTTAGAAATTGTGTGGTCTTTCTATATCGTTGACTGTTGCTACCTCATGTCGTTCCGTGTAGGGCACGGCCAGCAGAAGCGTGTAGAAGACTGCACTGAGGATAAGGCAGGCAGCTGTGATGACACGCAGCAGGCGTCCAGATCCGCTCGGGTTAGTCCCACCACCGGTTGACCCGCGCCCCACTGACAACCTGCACACGAATAAGTTCGTTAGAAATTGTCTGCATCAAATTCAGACAACATCTACCTACCTACGTAATAAACCTAGATCACTGTTGAGTATAAAGTATATTATTCACTTTATCAAAAATTTATAGACACATTTTTTCTCACAGTTAATAACTGACTTAATTAAAGCTTCCATAGCTTTGTTGCAAAACACACCTTATTTGTTCCTAGGTCTGAAAAGGAACAATGGATAAGCGTTAGTCCATAATACTTACTTATCAATGAGAGGCCCCAACAAGGCCGGGCCAAGCAACGCAATACATGGTGCGACAGCTGATATGAGGCGAGCTTCTCCCTTGTCTAGACCCACTGACAGCATGTGCAGTGGTAGAAACGGGAAAATGCAGCCAATACCTAAGCAAACAAAAGGAATGTCAACTAGAAGACTAAATGAGTATTTATTGGAGTTAATTGAAGAAGTACCGCAATTAGCAACACTGACGAGTTTTGCGCCAGATAAAAATAATTATCAAATTGCGTGCCCGCAAACATCTCAATAAAAGAGTTGTAAGAAATAAGTGGTAGCATATGGGTCATGCTGGCCGCAATGCAGTGGCAAGTCCGAGGTGAACGGTCCCTAAATCATTCTATAGGTAGCAGTCACCGCTCCTTAGAAGGCAAGTTGCAACAGAACAGTTTGAATTATTGGCTGTGTGCTACCTAACCGTCCATGATGACTTGGACCACTTTTTATAGGCGAGCCAACTGGGATCGACGACAATCTTGTTCTTATTTCATTGCCCAAGATGGGAGCAAACATGCATGGTTATTTATTAGTAGTCTGTGAAGTGATTTACAATTTAAAGATTTTATGTGTGCTTGGTAAAACCAGTTGGGTTTTTGTTTTGCAAGCTTTGTATAGACCTCCAACGTTGAAAGTTAAGGATGTTTCTGTGTATGTACCTACCTAGGAACATGTTAGGTACATACTATAGGCTTGTACAAGGAGTCCAATGCATTTCACTTTCTGATAACATCCTTGTATGATGTCTACTAATGCGTAGGGTATTTTATACACCATATATTATTTAACTTACCCGAAAGAAAACAGAAAAGTACGCATTTTAGCGTGATAAGGTTCTTATTGACGAGTTGCTTCATCGTTGCTGTTTTTGTCGTAACTCGAGACAGTGGAGTTATTCAAGCATCTTGTATAGGTATCTGGAACAAAAATGTCAACATGCAATTTTGAACGTCGTAGTTATAAAACAGAGCAAGTGGGCTTGTAAGGCCCCGTCCGCACAGCGAATAATTACCGCGCGATTTTTTTTTCGCAATTCTGTAACATATTCAATACAATAGGAATAGCCGCACTGGCGGAATAAAATTCCCGCGGAACAAAAATCCCCAAAAACCTACGTTTTGATGCAAATTTCACGTTTCTTTTTTTTTGTCAGCCTATGCTGTCCTACTGCTGGGCAAAGGCCCTCCCCAAGGCTTTCCATCGTGTGGCCAGTCCACGAGGAAGGATATTCGTTGTGTGGACGGGGCCTAAGATTTAGAGGTAAGTATCGGTCTTGAACATTTATATGTGTGTATGTAGTGTCTGTTATTTGCTAGCTAGCGACTCTTTTCACTGCGTGCGTGACTATGCAGATTAACAAAACGTATAAAAAACACAAACAATCAATGCAACGCGTTAGTGAATTGGGGCCACGGTCACTTATTTAAACGCCTACATCACCGACGGCGTCTCGTAGTGACAACCAATGCCAACTGTTATAGCATTAAAATAGATGCCATGAGGTGACTGTTACAATGATCTCATCCTGAACACAACAGTGGACAAACGTGCTCATAAAAAGTTTACGAAGCATTGCGTGATAGCCAGACTCATTTACTATACATACTCATTGAATATACAGCTCCCTAACTAAAGGGCTAAGTTTATGCAGCATAATGATTTCAACAGAGGCTGAAATCGTATTGACCCGTTCTATTCATTAATGTTCTGTGGTTCTTAATATCACCCACCAAGTTATTTAGTCTAACTTTCTAGTAACTCTTGAGACGTAAAGACGACATGAGCGATAATCACAGAGTTGTCTGTTGTTAGATGAATATTAGTACACATCACACGTATTATCATTTTAATTTCCTTATTTTATTTGCCACCGTCAGTCAAATATGTCTTATGCTAATTACTATAGATTTTGTTTTCATTAATTTTGTAAACTTCGCTGATATGACATTACATCACAGTTTTTAAATATAGCGTTACTCATTCTCTGACTTATTATTAAATCGTTTCCTTGGCATAATTTATGCTCGTTTATTGGAGTTCTAATTCAGTTTATTATTGATGTTCAAGAATTCCAAGAAATTCCAGTTTCTTAATATCAATTGTGAACATTTTTAGTTATGCAGGTACTTAAATAGGAACACAATGGTAATGTAAATAAGTTTGAAGCCTAATTAAAGCTTACACCGGAATCTTATTTTGCAAATGAAAGCATACAGTGGTTCAAGTAGAGTAGTATATTTCTCTACTTTCGTAATAAGTATGTGGTACAGAGGGGTAAATCGGCGACTTTTTGGGCTCATAATATTTCTGCTTTGATTATTAAGGGTATCTGGTTATCGATGTGTGTGTGTAACTGGGTTACGATCGAGTAAACATAAACACGAGCGTCCCATACTTTCTCATGACAGCTGTTTTCACAGACATGCTGTTTTGGATGTGGCAATCCGCCAATTTTACCAGAATTTTGAAACTGACATTTTATTGATAAACTTTTTATTTTATTACGTTAATTCATCGAATTGTTCACAACCAAAATTTCGTAGGGACACCGTCTCCGACCATGTATGTATTTACGATTAATGATAGGCAAAAAAATGCCTAATAAATTGGTATGAAGTACATACAGTCAACAGATCAATTTATTCTAGTCCTACATCGTTATAATAAACCTTAATGTAACATTATATATTTCGTTTGCGTGCCTAAAGGCTCTTTGATGAATAAGCACCAAGAGGGCACGGCAACGGTCGATGTCCCAAAATTCGGCAAAGCGGTATGACATTGCGAAAATATTTAAAAAACAAAATAAAAGTTATTACAAGACAATTAATGGAAGCAGTATTATGCAAACAAATTAGATTAGAATATGTGTCGGTTTGTTTGTGGCAATGGCGACGCATATCTCTGCGATCATGATCAGGCACCGTAACCAACTGTCACGACACAGCCAGCCGCTGTTTGTACTTTAAATTTTGACCGTTAAAGATTTTTCTTTACCATTTTAAAAACCTACTTCAGTTACACTTGTTAAGTTTTTGCATTTAGTATATTATTTCAAAGGACTAATTTGTATCAGTAGAGCTAAATATAGAGTCCAACGTTTACATCGATGACTCAATGTTGGCTACATTAACAATTTCAATGCATTCAAAGGAAATAAAAGCTTAGCAGCAAGAACGTTAACGAACGTTATGAATAATCATGATGTCTGGTGCTATTTCTAAGTTAATTTCTGGCAAGAAACACAGTTGACACATCATACTGAAACTACACCCTTACATTAGAATAAAATCATTAATCCATCTGCACCATGCACCAGTTACAACTCGGGAACTAATACTGGTAGCTAATACTTTAATGTTGAGATTGATTGATACATTTTACAATGCGGAAAATATTACAGATATTCAATTAAGTTCTGTAGATAGGTACCCTCTCTACTTTTCATTTTGTGAAAGCTCCAATAAACTTAATTGCCAATAACTCTAAATGTCTTTAGCACATTAAAGTTTTTCATGGTTGTTAATTTGGGTAATCGAAAATGTTGTTTATATGTAGGTAAGTAGATCGAGGAGCGGATAGACGAGAAAGTGCCACTTCTAAAGATTTTGAACCATATCTAGAGCTGTTACCATGTACGCTACACATCTCTACTGTTCATTCACCCAACGCGTGATCTAAGAAGATACTTAGGTCGATGAAATTGATTGAATGAAGACGGCAGAGTTGACAGACCAATTTAATTCACTGTAGTCTGGCCAGCCACTTGTTTCTACATCACTAGTTGAAATGTAACTTATGTCTACATAGACTTATGTTCATAGCGAGCACACCACCATTATGCGAAGTGGCAGGAAAAATCGATAAAGTAAGCGATAGAAACTGGCACACCATACTTTAACTTCACTGCCTACAGGTACACAATGTAAGTGTGTACAATGTTAGTTATTACTAAATTCCTGGCATTGAATTAATTATGTAACCTAAGTAGGTGGTAGGTAGCAGCGTATTTGGATTACGTGATGATGTAATTTGTTGTATGGTATCTGCCATATCACCTGTAATTTTATTAGCTAACTACTGTTTGTGTATTACTATGTATGCTTACATATATAAATACATACCATATACGTACATAGTACATACAGACGTCTATTACCTACGCATTGCCAATCTATCAAACGGTAGTGAGATCCTAAATCTATGGTAAAATTGAAAAAACTAAAGGTTGCGTATAATATAAGTCCACACATGTAAATCAGCTTAAAAGAAAGCTGCATTTATGCTGTAGATACATAGTTAAAAGTTAAACTTTTGCGTTTTATTCCAACCAGTCATGACACCTTAATTGGTCTACGCAATAAATTTTAACGAAAGTTTGGTCGCATGACTGAATCAAATCAACGCAAAGGTATCAAATTCATATCCCCATTTAGAAGAATATCGATATCGCTCTATAGGTCCAATATTTCTACGGATCCAACAACCCCTGGTGGAAAATTAATGGGAAATTAGCAAAAAAATTGGCGCTGTTCTAAAATGTCTCTTACAAATGGTGGAGTTTCATGATACGCTTGATGATACTTTATCTTTAAGTCACAGATTACCCACTTAAACACCAAAATAGTATAATAGATCCCCTACGTAAGTCTATAGTCTATCTATACCTTCATTAGCTATGAGTATTGTAGAGGTTCAAAACGAGCATGGCGTAGGACTAATTACTTAGGCATTATCCTGGAGTTCAAATTAGAATATATTTAACTTGTAGATAAATCTGCCTATTTAAATTACAAGTAAGTACTGTTCTACAGTTCTGTTTACTTAACAACTGTTTATTTTTAGTTTTCATGTGCCGAATGAAACGACTGAAGCAACATTTGTTTGTAATTATGGATTCATGCTAAAACATTATTTTTATTACACAATCACGTTCAAAATTTATGTTTATTTAAGACCTTTAATGCATAAGGGATACATATAAAATAATAATAAGTAAGGTACTTTGTTTGTTATTTGCACTTAATGTGTTAATGAAAATCAGTGTCTTCGATGAATAAATAAAGGACCTAGGTATTTATTAAAATATATTGACAGCATCACAAGTGAAACAATAGCAGTTTCATTCCACGTATTACTTACAATACAATATCAAGTACAGCACCTTGAACGTGCCTTGACCGGCTGAATGAGGACAGGTTTAAGGAGCTGCGTCTTACGGCTACAGGCTTGCCATGCTGTGTTGTTATATATTATAGCGGTGCCGACATTTGCTCGGACCGATGGCGTCACCGCTATAATCGGCTAAGGTCTGTTGCTGCCTTGTGCCCGAACGCGTCGCTGACGCCCCCGCGAGTCGCTTTACAAATAACATCACACTATAATTCAATCAAGAATGATGTAAACGACTCTGATGTAAGCAGTCATTTATAAAAACGATGACTCCGTACTTACTCATGCACGTAATAACGTAGGGCTAGGTCAAAAAGCGAGAGTTATGCTTTCGCTTTCCTGTTAGATATAGCCTGCATTGGAAGCTTCATTAATAAATAAACTAACCATAATAGAGTCTAATGTTTGACTAACAGAGCTGCAATTCTTCGAAGCGTGCATTCAAATAGCTTAGTTACAATCTGTAGCATGATCGACTATTTAATTTCAAATCACGTTCCTCATTGCCATACTTAGTCACGAAAAGGACCTACATAGCATCAGTATCGCCTTACAGCTAAATGGTTAAACTGTATTTTAATACCTTACCAGATTCCAGTTTATCTCAGTCTTCTTCTTCCTCCTGCCCTTATCCCAATTTACTTGGGGTCGGCGCAGCATGTTTTCTTCTTCCATTCTCTTCTATTTACCGTCATCTCACAAGTAACATTCTTCCTAGCCATATCGACATTCACGCAATGCATCCATCGTTTCTTTGGTCGTCCTCTTCCGCAATATCCATCTACATTCGTGCTCAAAACCTTCCTCACAACATGATCAACATGATCCAGTTTATCTCAGTAAGTAATTTGTTTCCAATACATATGTAGTAACATAATAAAGAGGTAAAATTGATTGTTTTGTAAGTTTGTTTGTAGGAGGTAATCTCTGGAAGTAATGAACCGATTTAAAAAAATATTTCACCATTCGTAAGCTACATTATCCACGAGTGACATAGGCTATTTTATCCGGGTACGGGCAGTAATTCCCATGGGTCATGGGACGCGAGTGAAACCGCGGAAAAACGGCTAGTACTTATAACATAAAATAGTTTTCCGTCCTCTGCGGCGCTGATTTTTCAATTCTGTATAGCCACACCATCGTATTAGACTCTGCAACTTTTTTGAAGATTTGTTTTATTCATGAACACCACTGGACTATTTTTTAATAACTAATCTTAGATATACATAATAATATTCATCTATTCCCTACATCATCAGCATTAGTTTTTTTATCGTCCCAACTGCCACTGCTGGACACAGGCCTCCTCTCACACAGAAAAGGAAGAGAAGTTCCCCGCACAAAAATAAAATTGAAGTTTCCCGAACTCAAACTCAACTCCATTTTTTTTCAAATAGGCCTGAAAGCTCTTTTTGACTCTTTGAGCTCTTGTTGAGTGGGTCTCATTGAGAAGAACCGGCAAGAAACTCCATTGACACTCTTTTGAACGACAGAGAAGTCTATGACTTTCTTAGCCGCTATGCAAGCGAAATTTTGACCTGCATATTGTTTGGATCTGCTTTCTCAACGTGTTATATAAGTCTAAAAGAGCGCCTTTTTCAAAGGTGCACCTTGCAGGAATGCTCTCTAAGTATAATGTGGTACGTTACTGAATTATAGGTAAATGTACTATTTAGTAGGTATGGTATGGTAGTAAGAATAGCTACTTACAAATAAATGTACTGCTTCTTTACGATAAACTTTAACCTTAAATGTATGAACAATGTCACACGTAGCAAGAGACACAACATAAAAGACAGATCGTTTTTATAGTTATACATAGGCCTACTTTTGAGGAGCATATCTTTTATAATTTTGACGGAATTACGTATCTTAGAATCTGGCTGCATAGGGGGTACCTAGGTTTGTTACATGATATCTAGGAGCGTATACATTTCGCGACACTATGATGCAATTTGGCTATTCACCAACATTCCTGCTAGGCTAGTCTTCCGTGTGCTCTCGCATCTCGGTGCTCTATTTAATTTTATAGTGACCGCTTTTAATTAGATTATATTATTTCAAAGAAACAAGCCTTAGGAGTTAATAGCAGCGTACCTAGTGTTTGGACTTAATATATTCGTATTGATAAGGCATTAACACCATCATGGCATGGTTGGCTTAGGACTGGCACGGTTTTTTTAATTTGTAGCGACTTATACATTGATATTTAGNATTCACGCAATGCATCCATCGTTTCTTTGGTCGTCCTCTTCCGCAATATCCATCTACATTCGTGCTCAAAACCTTCCTCACAACATGATCAACATGATCCAGTTTATCTCAGTAAGTAATTTGTTTCCAATACATATGTAGTAACATAATAAAGAGGTAAAATTGATTGTTTTGTAAGTTTGTTTGTAGGAGGTAATCTCTGGAAGTAATGAACCGATTTAAAAAAATATTTCACCATTCGTAAGCTACATTATCCACGAGTGACATAGGCTATTTTATCCGGGTACGGGCAGTAATTCCCATGGGTCATGGGACGCGAGTGAAACCGCGGAAAAACGGCTAGTACTTATAACATAAAATAGTTTTCCGTCCTCTGCGGCGCTGATTTTTCAATTCTGTATAGCCACACCATCGTATTAGACTCTGCAACTTTTTTGAAGATTTGTTTTATTCATGAACACCACTGGACTATTTTTTAATAACTAATCTTAGATATACATAATAATATTCATCTATTCCCTACATCATCAGCATTAGTTTTTTTATCGTCCCAACTGCCACTGCTGGACACAGGCCTCCTCTCACACAGAAAAGGAAGAGAAGTTCCCCGCACAAAAATAAAATTGAAGTTTCCCGAACTCAAACTCAACTCCATTTTTTTTCAAATAGGCCTGAAAGCTCTTTTTGACTCTTTGAGCTCTTGTTGAGTGGGTCTCATTGAGAAGAACCGGCAAGAAACTCCATTGACACTCTTTTGAACGACAGAGAAGTCTATGACTTTCTTAGCCGCTATGCAAGCGAAATTTTGACCTGCATATTGTTTGGATCTGCTTTCTCAACGTGTTATATAAGTCTAAAAGAGCGCCTTTTTCAAAGGTGCACCTTGCAGGAATGCTCTCTAAGTATAATGTGGTACGTTACTGAATTATAGGTAAATGTACTATTTAGTAGGTATGGTATGGTAGTAAGAATAGCTACTTACAAATAAATGTACTGCTTCTTTACGATAAACTTTAACCTTAAATGTATGAACAATGTCACACGTAGCAAGAGACACAACATAAAAGACAGATCGTTTTTATAGTTATACATAGGCCTACTTTTGAGGAGCATATCTTTTATAATTTTGACGGAATTACGTATCTTAGAATCTGGCTGCATAGGGGGTACCTAGGTTTGTTACATGATATCTAGGAGCGTATACATTTCGCGACACTATGATGCAATTTGGCTATTCACCAACATTCCTGCTAGGCTAGTCTTCCGTGTGCTCTCGCATCTCGGTGCTCTATTTAATTTTATAGTGACCGCTTTTAATTAGATTATATTATTTCAAAGAAACAAGCCTTAGGAGTTAATAGCAGCGTACCTAGTGTTTGGACTTAATATATTCGTATTGATAAGGCATTAACACCATCATGGCATGGTTGGCTTAGGACTGGCACGGTTTTTTTAATTTGTAGCGACTTATACATTGATATTTAGTTTTTTTTTTAATTGATGTGCAATTCCCAATGGCTCATGGACTGGTATAAATGGAATCCAACGGAAGACGGCAATAATTATAATAAATGAATGGGTAAGATGGCTGTGAATTGGCAGTTCGTTGAACTGTCATGTCCGGTCGTGGCGAGACGCGACGATACATAATATTATAATACTCAAGGGAGAGTGGAGGTGGGTGCGTCTTTGCACCGATAAGAACTCGCCGTCACGCTGCGAACATCTGGGCCATACGTCGTATTGTTTCATCTACCTTCTTAAGTAGTGTGCAAGTTAATGCTGAGCATTATAAACTCTCTAAAACAGCGATATTCAGTTTAGATTCAAGATTACTGAATTGAAAGCAAATACATTGAAAAGTATTCCTCACACGACACTCATACGACATTAAGTATACTCAAAACTTTAAACTGCAACTTTACTGTTATCTTTATCTTAAATTTCTCATAACCATTTAAATAACAATAAGTCAACGTGGGTGTCCACAAGACTTGAATTGCTCAATAGCATCATTGTTACTTAGCATGTAGCTCATTTGTTGGAGTCAAGAAGAAAACGGTACAACAAACACTGTCATGAATGTGAGTGATTCATTTGGTGTCTATTGGTATAGGTATAAGCACTATGTACTCGGTATCAGTCGAACGCTGACAACTTAGGCCATGATTTATTAATGTCATAAATAAAACATCTTTTAGAACGCGGTCAATGGTATTGGTTTCCCTATCAATTTATCGTACAAACTTATGGAGATCCATCATCAACTACTTACATAGAGATTAACAGATCTCGTTCATCTGATGAAGGGTAACTGCGTTTTATTTTTTATGAACTTTCAAAATGACAAATCCTAATCAAAGCAAGGAATTTTTCGTGCACATCAGTACACTGTTTTAATTTTCGCTTTTCCCGAATCGTTGGGTCATCTTGATGTTTGTGTCTTATAGGATAGTTCGATATCTCAATACAATTTCGTGAATAACGTCATGAAGATTGAAAATTAGACGGTACCTATACACTTTAGGTTATTCACACACAAGGTTATTCTTATTGTCTCGCCAAAACCACGTGTATCATTTGGAATCATGTTTCATAATGCTAAGATAAGCAACACTGTGTTTATGAACCATGGCATGCCATAACGATTACGGTGGTAGAGCCAACCGCCAAACTTTTTATTAGCACATAGAACGGAAGTCGTGCGTGATGCCATTACTCCACAAAATGTGCTATATTTTTTTGATCAATCTACACAAATATGGCAACCTTGTGAACTTAAACATGTGTCTTATTGAATTCGTTGAAATTGTTCTTGTTATGTTGATCGTGTAATGCTGTATTAACAACGTCAAACCCAACAAAGTATCTAAGTACGCCAATTCTCTCAAATTGAGATGGACATGGTGAGCTCACGGTACCGTCAGACAGACCCAATTTAGAAATATATATTTCTGTTTACGACGTGTACATATGGTTGAGGACTGGACTGGAACGGCATCGGCATTAGCATAATTGGAGGTCGGCAGCCGTAGCTGCGGAACCGGTTGGTTCGTGGTACGAATATGACGTCATCACTGACATCACCATAGGTATGCCAATTCCATAAAAATAATGAAAGTTGGATAAATGTTTTAAAGTCACACGATTGCCACGGCACCAAATTACTTATAACTCCAAGCTTGTTGGTAAATATCGACGTTAAGTTAATTAAAGGCATTAACTTCGCAGGAATAATTAAATAATATGATTAGCAGAGCGGTGCAAAAACGCCAATGTGATAAAACTGAATATGACTCAGATATAACTGTGTTCACATTGTTAGTCGTCTAGAGCTAGAATGAAAATACTCCTTAAATATACCTAGTCGGATAAAGAGAAAGTCTCGTACTACCTATGTAAAAATTCTCACTTTAGATTCTTTAACTTAGATCGTAAAACAAAATATTAATTTCCATTCAGGATGTTGATCCATAAGCGATAAGGTAAAGGAGCTAATGGAAAACATTTATACATCACAGTAATTAAGGTACTAAATAATATTGCAGTGTAATACACGTGTAAGGTGCGGCATTCCACCACTTAGTTTTTATTAATTAAACTGTCATCAACAGTCAACAGAAAATCTGGTATCTAGGTCGGCACACCTAACAGGCCACAGAGGAGGTCGGGCCCAACCCTACAGAACCGTGCCACCCGCCCCTAACAACACCTAAAACATTTATTTTTATTCGTGGTAGTTTAATAATCATAATAAAAGTGTTACTTAGGTAACTAGTTTATCTATATTACTCCTTGGTTTAGAGACAGAAGATTATATTGATATTTTTAACCACTTTCCAAAAAGGATCTCAATATTTTTACGTTGTTTATAAAACAGGATGGGATGTGGAAAGAACAAACTGGAAAGTGGAAGGAACATACTGCAATTGTTACAAATTCCAGGCTAATGATAATGCATCTTTAATCATCACGTGAACTGGAATACATACAAGATGTAGGACTGAGTGATTATAATCTTATCAAAATGAGAAAATGTAGGATAATTTGTAGAATATCCCTGTGAATATGTCTCTCTATGGAAAATATAATTTTAATTGCAGTTTTTTTTGCCGAATTGTGACTTTATCGTGGCATTGCGAAATAAAATATTATTGCGGTACTAAAATAGCCGACAAAAGGATAATGAAATAGTATTTGGCGTGTAGATTTAATTAATATGTAACCTACAATACAATGCTTCGGCATTGTATTGTGAGTATTATTGTCGCGAGAAGTGTGAATCGGGCGAATCCGCGGGAAATAGCTGCTAACAAATATAAACGTCGTTCAGTCCAAAAAAACAAGGTTAATGCCTTTACGGTTTCATAAGTTAAAAGTATAATTTTAAAATATTATGAATTTATGTACAAGCATATAAAGCTACTGACTAACGGCCAACTGGAACATTTGCTGGTATAAATAATATCTAAGTAACTACAATATGTATCTACATGTGTTCTAAACCTGTTTCAAGTTTTATAATTCCCGCACCTATTTGGCGAATCCGGCTTGCACTATAATGTGCTGGCACTGGGTTTTGCATAATTCTTCCAAAAAGTAGATTTGACGACCTTTAAGCATTTTGTCTACTTTCCGAATACTTTCCCCCTGTGAATAAGGAAATGTGTCATGTGTAAATAATAAGCATAGAAGGTTATAAAGAGTCCCGTCAAAAAAAAAACTGCTGTTGTTGCCAATATACTAAAGAAGGGATGTTTTAACATGTGTTAACTGAAAAATTAACACTGCTTCTTTGTTATGTTTTTGAGGGAAAATGCGAAAATTTCTTTAATGATTTAGATTAATAAATATGGTATGGATACAGATTAAGTAAGTAATATACCTAGATACAGAGTACCCGCCAATCTAGCTCAAGGCCTCTTCTTTAAAACTTGTCTTATCTTTGTCCGCTGTAAAAGAATAGACTTTCTATCAGTTTGCCTGGACTCTGTTCCTTTAGGGAGCGTGTGGGTGAAACTGCCGTGTGGGACCCACTGACCCACCACAGAATAATACACATACTAGAACATGTACCTTAGTAGTTTATTCGTGAGATATGGTATTTAAAATTCTGAAATCGACATCGTGCAAACTTGGTGATTGACGCTCATTATTCCTTTTCTGTAAAAGACGAGGCCCTGGAGTGGTCGGCCAGACAAAAGGCTAATTCTGTTTAAGCACCCAAGTCCCTGTATGATTTTTCGTGCATTTTGTTTTTAAGTTATTGTAGAGTTAAGCGTTTCTCAATGTACCTACTTAACTAGGTGCATACTTACCGATTCCCACCTGTCACTATATCGTCGAATAGTAGAATTTAGGATTACTTTAGAGTTTATAAACTGAAACGTAAGTATGTAAAGTAACTAAACTACTGGTACAGGGTAAGTTCCCAAACAAAATAAGTACATAGGTGTTTGGTTAGTATATTTACCTCACTGAAAAAACGAATAAAATGTCGTTTGACACTGAACTGCACTTTTATTTTAAATCACAACATCCAAATCTCACTGTCTGCACACTTTTCCGACGTTCTAAGTGTAGGAGAATCCAGTTTTACCTAACAAATAAAGTTATATACTTTTTATTAATATCTAACTCCGCTAAAGTGATGTTCGTGCATACCGGGCGGTCACATACAGTAAAGAAGCGCGGCCAGTTAGCGGGTCAAACGCGTACTAAACTACGAACGACTCTTATAAGAGTCGAACTAACATCACAAATAATGCTACGCCGCCATACACACTGGCCGTCCGATGCGAGTCGAAGTCTACCGACTGTCACAAATCCATTGCTGCATTTGTAAGGTAAGCGGAACATCAAGTGTCTGAAAAAGAAGCAATGGTTTCGTAGTTTCGATCTCGTCCTTATTGGAACAATGTGCTCGGCCGGCATTTCACTGCGCGAATGCGACACGCTTGGTCGCCCTACATCGTTTGTTGGTGAAGGAGAAGGTACCACATGGATTTTGCCGCTAATGTGTTGACTTTTTCCCAATTTACGTTCTTATTAATTAGGTAGGAAGTAAAGATGTCAATAAAGTATATATTATTGACATCTTTTCATGAATAATTTGGTTTTTGTTACATCGAAATTTAATTTGAAAGTGGTGTTAGTTATAATTAGTTATTTAAAAATCTAGAACGACTGAACCCATTTGGCTGAAAATTGTTGGAGAGGTATGTACGTTGGAGCCAGATGTAGCAATTTTCCCGGAACACGCCGTTCAAATCTATACTGATATTATAAAGCTGAAGAGTTTGTTTGTTTGTTTGAACGCGCTAATCTCAGGAACTACTGTTCCGATTTGCAAAATTTCTTTTAGTGTTAGATAGCCCGTTTATTGAGGAAGGCTATAGGCAAGTAGTCCGAGTGTGCCGAGTAGTTCCCACGGGACGCAGGTGAAACCGCTGGCAGAAGCTAGTATTGTATAAGCAATTAAGCATCAAAAAAAAATCAAAATCAAAATCATTTATTTGCTCAAATAAGGTACAAAATGTTGGTAAATTGTTGTCAGTGGTTCTCTTATTCTGCCTTTAATTTCGGCGTGCAAATATGAGTAACCTATACATTAGAACAACAAGCATACAACATTTGAACGGCTTAAACTGAACCTGAGGTTTCTTTATATACCTAATAAAACATTTTGGTACATAAGTAGGTACTTACTTACTTTGATGAAAACTAAATGGATGAAAGTCATATTGCACAAAACGATGTGGTGTTATTTTGGCGCTAAAATGGTTAAAATATAATGCATGTAATTTACAAAACAACAAAACTTTTATTAATCTGAGTCTAAAACATTCAAAAATAGCACTATGCTAACGGCTGTATATTTCTAATTTTAAAGTACCTACGTACTAATCTACATAATTAAAGTAGCGGATGTATTTATTACTTATGTATTCTATGTGTAACTCGAGGTTTCTGCTTGTCCTGAGGATATCACTTCTTCAAACACCTTGGAACTAACACCACAAACAACCAAATAATAAGTACCATAACCATAAGGAAAATAGCTCTGTACCTAATTTTCTAATCCTAAATCAATTTATTAGGCGCTCCCTAGACGGTCAATAAAAATTTAACAAAAGTCAAGTCAAGAAATAAAACTGTTAAGAAAACTGTTAGCTGTCAAATGCACAAAAGATTCGGCGGG
>NWSH02000050.1:6599174-6624619 GCA_002382865.2 Heliothis virescens | reverse complement strand
GAGTAGGTACCTAGGTAATTTATGGCACGTCCGTATTTATTGAATTTTGCTTAGGTTTTATTTTAAAATTTAGTTTATTAAGTACTGTAAGTTAAACCACAATAAATTATTTGACTGATTATCAAATAATTTAACAATTATTATGGTCGTGGTAGCAACGACGATTCGAGTAGGCAGTTACTTGATATTGATATTTATTTTGTAATTAGGTATTTAGAGTATTTACTAATTCAAGCGGCCCTAAAGCGATCGAATTATTATGAGGTACTTTGCACACACGCCGGGCAGGCTGCATTAATGTTTTCGATGTTGGTAGATTGTTAAAACATTACTTGTGTCAAACAAATTGAAGTTCAAATGGTGTTGACAAAAGTTATGAAAAATAATAAATTACAAAATGGATTTTAGTGAGCGCTGAAATCTAATTCATTCTTTTTACCTACGTTGTGCGCGTGCGTGAGGCGAATGACCTAGCGATATCAGGTGATAGTGCGAATGTAGTTCCGCAGAGCGCTCACTGTCATGACATGGTATTGAGCTTTTAACTTTTTTTGTTGATTTTGGAATCTCTCTTATTATTTATTATTAAACAATTGACTGCCTTTGTAAATTATTGTTTCCACGATTAGATTCTGGGGGAGAAATATTGCCAATCAAATAAAAAACACGCTGTATTATTGATAAACTATTCAATAAAATCAGATTTTAACTAGCTCAACTATACTTGTGTTCAGGTCATGAAGAAAACATAGCTACATTACAAGAGCTAGCTCAAGAACTTCGTATGGAAACCGAGAAGATAATGGGAGAACGCGCTCGTATCAAGGATATGATCTCTAACAAGGGTAAGTGGATTAATAGATCGCATAAGATAATTAAATTGTATTAGTAACGAACAGTATCAGATGCTTTTGTCTCCGAACTAGATTTTTTGAAAATATTTATTTTCTGCCGACAAAATCTTTGGTGGTACTATATTCGAGGTTTTAGTTAACAATAATCAGTCTTATAAAGCTAAGCAACAGTGTGATAAATACCACAGAAAAATAAATGAATGCTATAGAATTTTTTTCCACAGAGGTGAGTCGTAAGCAGAAGAAAGTGAATGAAGAAGTGCGGGCGGGACCGAGCGGGCAGCCCGGCCCGGCCGAGCGCCGACAGATGAAGCTACGAGCGCTACTCGCCGACAAACAACGGGAACTTGAGGCACTGCTTAACAAAGAGGTAATTCCTTTAGTGACAATTCGTTTATTTATTTGGGAATTAAACAAATACTAAATAAAAACATTACAAGCAATATAGATCACACATTATTCACTAGTGTAATACACTCTGTTCTGACTAATATAATAATGTAAATGCAAAAGTGAATTTGAAAACAACTGAACTGATTTGGATGAAATTAGGCGGAGAGAGAGTTGATGTTATAGTTTACGACAAAGTTTTTGGCGTCACGGAACACTGAGTCAGTCGCTGTGCAGGAACCATTTATAGGTATCAGCGGGGTAGCGACGGGGCAGGAGTGTGATATGCTCGTACTTGAGCTGAAAATTAAGTTGCGGACCGCCATTATGCTTTGCGAAAATCGCCCAGACTATTATTGATGCAGACCTAGAACTTCATCTTGTTATGGTTTTGTTTTTGCAGAAAGTCCTATGCTCAGCTCCTGAACCGCAAAATATGAAATCGGAGTCGCGCAGCGCCTCAGTCGTCAATCAGTCTTACAATAGGTAAGTTTTTCTAATTATCGATTTTACTATACTACTCAACTAATGTGTTGAAATTAAATTAATGTTTAACTTTTCAGTGAACAAGACCGCATAAGCGAACCCGAATCTAGATCTGAACAAATACTTCTGGACTCACAGGACTCCAGGGAGACTGACAACTTCAGGGTATGATCATTTGTCATTACAACAGATTTACATATTTATTGTTTTGTTTGGTTTTTATACGCAAGTCACAAGATTTTATGACGCCAGGATTGAAAATAAAAAACAATATTTAGGTAGGTTTACTGATGATAGAAACCCGAAAATTGTAGGCCTTATCTTTTGTTGGGCTATTTGGTTCGAAAAGAAACTTATACCGAGGTTTAAAATTATTGGTTAAATCAACTTCTAGAGCGAAGAAACGACGTGGTTTTAATTTTTCCATATGATAAAAATGTAACATATAAATCGGCCATTCTCCAAAAAAGCGTTCTTCGCCTAATTACCGTACCCTTTTTATTTTTCCCTGATTTGACATTAAATACATTAGAATATGAAACTACCAATAATAGTTAAATGCCAAATACATCATTCGATTCGTACCTTTGATGTGTTTCATATTCTTATGTATTTAATGTCAAATCAGGGAAAAATAAAAAGGGTACGGTAATTAGGCGAAGAACGCTTTTTTGGAGAATGACCGAAATCTTCTTTACTTCAGGGTGGTGGAGATAGTGCCCTAGGTGGCCGATCGGTCGCGGCATTGCCAACTCATATGAGCAGTGCCTATGGAAGCGACACGGACAGGTAACTAGAAATGTTTATTGTATCAGTGGGTTTAGAGCGAGTGTTCAAATGAATGCTATAATCCGATAAAATGGCTGAATTTACTTGTAAAACTCTAGGCCTACGTCTTTTGTTCTATGGTAAGAAGTATTCATTGGTTTACTTCGATTACTTTGTTATTTTGTTTGAATAATTTGCGGTTGTTTTATATTACAGTGCGTCTAGAAACAAGTCCAACCAAAGGAATCGGGTACGAAGGAGACAGACTCAAGAACGGCAGCCAGATGAGAATAGTGTAAGTAGTTTTACTGTTATGAATTTTGTTTTAATTCAATTAGTACATGTTGATAACTCTTACTCTATCCTTTTCAGGTCACCCAATCGAATAACACGAATCAAAATATTCGCCACGAACCCAGGGTGGAGTCTTCTAATGTCAATATGGTTCCGCCCATCTCACAAAACTGTGAGTTGTAACTAAGTATTTCTTAAACGGAACATTACTTTCTGAGACTCGGTTATTACATTCGGTTTTTTTGTTATTTCAGCTGGCGAAAACCCCGCGAACATGCCATATCCGCATCTGCCGCCGCCTGGTTGGAATACCAACAATAAAACCAATCAGGTTAGTATCTACGTATAATAAATACAATATCTTCGAACACGCTTCTCTTTATTAGGGCACACTGCGGACAAAGCCCTATTTACGCGTTCGTGTTTCAGAAGTTTAGGCAAAACCTTTAGTCTAAAAGCCTTCTTGTCGGTTAGAAAATTTATGAACTACCCAGGTCCAACTCCCTTTCAACTTTCATCTTATACTATTAAGCGCTTCATGAGTTATTTCCGATGAAAACTTTATTACTAATAGTCAAAATTTCTTTTCAGGACATGCGTAATCAATTCACTCAAAATAGTCACTCTCAAACGATGGAGCGACTTATGGGGACGCCTCAATTATCTTTCCCTCCGTCTATGCCGTTCAACATGATGATGCCATACAGTAAGCTATTGTGTTTATTCCGTCTGTCTCAAATCCTAAAAGGAACGATTTTGTCTCAGTAGGAATTTTAGAGGGTCGACCATTTAGATGGCATCTTAGATCCCATCTTTTGAAACTTTCTCATTGGAACTAATCATATCTATAGGCACCTGCTACTAATAAGTTGTTCTTTTTGCATTTACGTAAATAGAAACGTTGACTGAGATATATTTTTTTTAGTTTTATCGTTTACTAGCTTCCGCCAGCGGTTTCACGCACTTCCCGTGGGAATTACTTCTCGTACCAGTATGAAAAGTTAGCCTATATGTTATTCTGATGTATAAGCTATATTACTGCCAACTTTCATCAAAATCCGTCAAGTAGTTTTTGCCTGAAAGAGTAACAAACATACATCCATCCTCACAAACTATTTAATATTATATTTTTTTGATTGAATCCTCAGGTATGGTGGGCGGGTGCAGCTGTGGCTGTGGATTCTGGGGCGCGTGGTGTTGGCAGCAGCTTGTCATGCAACAGCGAGAGATACACCAACTGCGGGAACAGCTCAATCACGTAATGTATCTTCTTTAACTAAATAATTAAGTGGTGTTGACTAAAACAATCCATCTTTCAGATTAGCAAAAAGTACTCAATAGGTGAAGAGTTCTTTTTCGCATGTTTGTATGCATGTAATATTCGCTATTACCATATCGTCGCTACAGTCTAATCGATTTCGCAATTAGGGTTTCGTTGGATTCCTTCTAACTACCGAAGTTGTGTGTCAAAAAAACAACGTGGATTGCGAGACGTCATAGAAGAAAGTTATTATATACAGAAAATAATTACGTATTCATAATTTTATGCTCATGTAAATGTTGGAGTAATTATTTTATTTTTAGTCCATCTTCTTATCGTATCTACTTATATCTTGGGTAGATCGGTAATATCCTTGCTCGTGTTGTAGATGGAAGAGCGTTGGCGCGCAGAAACAGCGTCGCATACACTAAATAACCAAGTGCCGCCGGGAAACAGAGCCAATAACTATTGGGATAACTTTCGCAGGTAACGACTATCGTAATCATGATTTTTTGTAGTTATTACATGGAAATATTCACAGTAAATAGTTTTTATTCTATTTATTTACCATGCTTTTCTCTTTTCAGATATTAAGAAACACGCATTATGTTTTGACTTATTATATTTATATTTAATTACTATAGTAGATTCGACGTATTTATGTATTTTATAATTTACTTCAGTTTCAAAATATTATTAGGGTGAGAATAGTGTTTGCCCTAGTTTTTTTTACGTTTTCCATCGTTTTATCATGCTTTGTAATAAGACTAATCATAAGTGCCTGTGTGATACATAACACTCCTATATTACGTGTTTAAACTAACATTACAGCTGTGGTTTCAGCTTGAAAATTTGCTTTAGGTATTAAGAAATAAAAAGTAAAAATAATTTTCTTTTTCAGTTATTCACGTCAAAATCTTCTGTCAGCGAATAATAAGGCAAATGCTGACGGCCACTTAGGAGTTGGGCCTGCCCATAACCCACACCCGTTGGTAGAAAGATCTCACAACACACTTCATCGTACTCCCTCAGCTACCCCTCCCTGCATCACCCCCAAGAGAAACACCAATGCCGCTAGTTCATCACACAATGCCACCCAATCATCTCAGGCCAATAACGATGACATTCCCAATAGGCACACACGACGCAATGTCGCCTACGAAAGATCTCTCTCATTCTCATCTGCACCAGATGTTTTGAACGTCAATCAAAACCCAGACACTGATACGACATCCGCTTGCCACTCAAGAAATATTGACGAAAATAACGTCACCAATGCTTGCAACATCAATATCAATCGCCAAGAAGTTCCAACAAATTCTTTTAGAAATTTGAATATTACGAATCCTATTCCTGAGATCATTCAGGCTCATGCAAATAATCTAAACACATCCGCTAATAGTAAAAAGAAATCGTCTTCAAAATTACCAGCTAAGAATTCAACTAATAGAAGAAATTACACTCTGGATTATTCACAAATGAGCAATATCAATATTGCCAGTACATCGGAAATGCCTAATCCCAATTTAGCGTCTACCAGCCGTGAAGTTCAAGACAAGGCTACATCAAAGTTATTCGATCTTCTCAGGGAAAATGTATATTCGGAAGTAACTGCTCTCATTGACGTAAATGAATCACACCCAGATTTTTTGATTCAGCTGTTCCGAGAATTACAGCTCATTAGTTCTGATACTTTACGACAAAAAGTATTACAGTCGATACGTAATGTGCTGTCTCAGTATAGTTCTATTATTGAAAGTCAGGGCACTGAAAGTGCCCACGAAGAAAATAGACAAGAATCTGTTTCGACAACATCTGGTGAACCTAGTGCTTATAACGAGTGTAACTCATTACCACTCCAAAATGTATGTGGAAATGCTCTGCAGCTTGATAATAAAATAGTGCGCTTTTTGTTGCTCAAAAGCGAAGAAACATGTACATCAGAGTTTTTAGAGACTCTGGTATCTCTAATTTTGAGCAACGCAGCTGATGGAAGGTATACTCAACAGGCCAAGAGGAGGCTTCTTGAGTTACTTGCGAAGTATGAGGGTATGCGAGTTTGCGATGTTTCAGGCGACATTATTGAAAATTTACCAGTATTCGTACCAGCCACTACTGAAAGTGAATCGGTACAACATCAGAATGAGATATCTGAGTCCTCTATTTTGCAAGATGTGGCTGGTTCTCTAAATTTATTTAGTTCGAGCGACAGCCAGTTGCATCAGCTAAACGCTTGTCCTTATGATTTGTGGCCGGGACATGTACACATGGATATTGAAACTTCAGACATGAACGACAATAGTCCACGTTCTAGTCAAGAAGGTAAAGTCGATCTCATAAATTGTTCCGAAATGCATAACGGAGATTTGGCGGAAGCCGATCAAACATGTCACACTGAAGCCGACGAAAGCGGTGTCAACGGACATGACGAAGCAGGAGCCAATGCGGAAGCTCTTCCTGACGTTGTAGACACCGAAGAAGTCACTCCGACTGAGGTAATGCAACACGTACTGTACTGTAGATGCCTGCCATTAATTAATTGTGCTAATCGTAATGAATAAGTACTTTACAAATTAACCATTTTCATTTTTCTATGAACTGAGTCATTGATGGACCATTATTTAATCGCCTACATAGCAATAAGCTGGTAAATTAGTAAGACTTAAATCCTATATAACGCTACATATTGCTAAAGGATTTAAAGTAGCTGCATATTAATTAAGCGTTATTTTACTGAAAATAATCCCACTCAGTGATTGTGACAAAAAGTAGTTTATTTAAAAAATACATGTCAGTCTTTGCACCAAACTTTATAATATTATCCCATAAATAACTTGGTTCATATAGGAATTATCTATTTAACTATTTTGCTGAGGTCACTAAGATTTCAACCTGTGTAATAACTCTATATTAATAAACTAAAATGTTGACTTAGTAAACGTACTAACTGCTACAATTGAGGTGACGGGTCCTAAAATCAAAATTTCCTAAACATCGAATTTGAGCGACTGAATTTCGCCATGTATTGTGACTCCAGCTGTTATTTCTTGTATCTTCTGCACTCTTGTAATGTGAATCCGTATTTGTCACGTGTTAACTATAATTTATTTTTACAATTTGTAATATGGGACTCTTGTAATAAACTGAAATATTCAAAAATGCATTTTCAATTCTAGAATGAGACTACCAAAAATAATACAACATATAACATCTAAATGATTTATTACAATATCAGGTACAAATACAATTATAATTATATCACAGTGGGTTTTGGCTATAAATTAATTCTATTAGTTATATGACACCTGCACTCTCAATACCAATCTATATGTTAAAGACAAACTGTAAATTGTTGGTATGTTTACATTAAAGGCGGAAGCTGAGTGGCTTGGACTTGATCGTGTGCCAACAAGGCTGCACATGGAAGAATCATCTGAAAAACAAAAAGGTGAAGTTAATACACTGTAAAAGTGGCACAAAACCCAAACTAAACCATATGTGGCTTCTATGTAGTTTGAGTATATACTGAAAGAAAAACAAATTTATTAAAGCTTCTGTAACTGCATCTGGAACAGAAAAACAAAGGAAATTGAAATAATTAAGTGTTTTCTTTTTTCCAGATTGAACTGAAGTTTGATGTTCCCCTGATGACTTAGTATTATTGTGTTATTATTGTATCCCATTTTTATTATTGAATTACTCATACGCTTTACATAAATACTTTGTGTAATATATATAATAATATATTAATAAATATTCTTAAACAAATATATTCTTTTAAATTAAAAGAAACACCCTCCCTTTGCCTATTATTTTTTTATTAGACAAATCTTACACTAAAACATACATATTTACTTATTAATTGTACAAAATTGTTAGATAATGCTTAATGTTCCAATCACTTAAATCTTATATCACACATGTGTTTCGAGTCACAGACACTGTATCAAATGAAAAATATTTCCTCCGTGAATGTTCCAATACAAAGATTCCATGATATCTTCTGTACTTGTATCCAATTTCATTGTCTCGCTTGTCTCAGGTTCAATGCTTTTCTCTCTTTGTACTTCTGCAGATAAAATGAATAATTTTCTAAATTATTTTTGTCTTTGGTGACATTGCAGTAGAGATTAGATCATCATATGGACCATGAGACAACGAGATATGTCTGGATTGTTGTGTGTTGGACGTAGTAAACATGGATTGTAGTTGGAAGTTGATGGCACCATACCCTCTGAAATAAATTCGAATCTCATCACACTGGGCCTCAAGTTTCAGACAGGAAGCCTCCTAGGCGAGTTTTGTTGCTGTTTCAACTTTCAATGAATAAAAAAAATTGAAGAATGATTTTCATCTCTATATTTATAGTCCTAAGGATAAGTTCATAAAACACGAATGCATTTTTTGTAGGAACTGTCTGAATCCATGTGGTTATTGTGTTATGCGTATGGTTACTTTCATTCGTTAACAGCCGATTACATCTTACTTTTTTCAGTCTCCACTAATCAATTTGTGATCAGAATGCGGTCGTAATTACCACTCAGAAAAACAGGTACTCAGGTACTGTATCCAAACTACATAAATACAAACTGTCGCGTTTATAATATTAGTATAATTCTTCTTGAATTTTCTGTTATCTTTATATGTTCAGAAGATATACTCAAATATAGGTATAGTATGTCTGAATCGGTTTCTACTTTATATGGAAACCAAAAATTGTAAAGTGTCATCAACCATTTGAGAACTTCATTTTCTATTAGGACTTTGTAGTCTCATGAAAGGATAAGTAGGTACTGTTTGCACTGCAGCAGCTGTATAGTATGTCTTGTACCTAGATATTACAATAGCAATTGTCCTCAGATCAGTTTTATTTCCTTATGGCAGTTAAAACTCAGTTCTTACAGAAGATATTTAGAAAAAAATGTATTTAGAAATTTTATAGCTTACCTTGCTGTAGTTCCTTTGTCTTAACTCCATGTTCCAAACTTAAACTTATCATGAATTTAAAGTAAAATTATCAATGTGACTTATGCACTTAAGCCTTTAGGACTTAGAACTATTTCAATGAAAAATAATATGTTTTACTGAGTATGTGGTATTCAGTCTGAATTTGCCTTTGAACAATCAAACAATAGTGCCATCATTTTTGTATCAATTTCTGTATAAAAGTGGTGTTACGCCTATCAAATATCTAGCTACAATATCATCAAATGTAATGGAACACCAATGTACAGACAGCACATCAAGTTACCACAATCTGTCAAATTTCTGCAATCGATTTTCAACCTTATCACAATGGAGGTTAATGTTCGATTGGTAAAATGTGACAGATTCGTATACATTGACCTGCTGTTGTCTGTACATTAATATTAAAATGTCAGAAGGCAATGTACTCTTAAAAAAAGTTTCATAAAAACACCTGACAGAAATAAAAAGAAAGAAATTTGAAACCAAGATATTTGATAAGTGCAATTTCCTAAGGCATTCATAATTCCTAAAATTTCTAAGGATTATGTATAAAATTACAATACAATGCATTTCAGTGAGTAGTGTTATTACCATAGATTTCAGATGTACAGACAGACAGACAGCACATCAAGTTAATACAATCTGACAAATTTCTCCAATCGATTTTCAACCTTATCACAATGGTACCTCCATTGTGATAAGGTTTAGGTTAATGTTGGACTGGGAAAATTTGACAGATTCGTTTACGTTGACCTGCTGTCGTCTTCTATACCATACATCTCAAATTAATGTCACTGATTTCAATAATTTTGTAAAATAAAAATCACATTCACAATTCAAAATTTTCAAATGTATGACAAAATTCATATTTTATTATGAAGGCTACTACAGACAGTGCCGGCGGCGTTGTGGTTACTGGCCGGCATAAATTTCCTACTTGTATGAACTGTTCTTCTACAAGAAGACCAGGCCGCCAGTACAGCCCCCGGCGCGGTGTGTAGTAGTCTTAAGAATCACATTATGAACTGAAGAAACTTAAACTAAATTATATGCCTATACCTTTAGTGTCCATCTAGACCAAGGGCCCATTTTATTAATTTGTGTGAAACATAAGATTCACAGGAATTTTATAAAAAAAATTAGTAAGAACTTAATGGGTAATAAATTATTTTTTTTATTATAAAAGAATATTATGATGTAAATCTGTACTTGGAACCTTCATCCAGACTGATCCATAAAGTGGCATAGTCCTTATCTCAGAAAATAGTCCAGGATTTAGTTAATACTTAAAAAAAAACATCTCAGAATATAAGTATACTTTCAGAGAATCTTGTACTTTTTTAGATCTTATATATTTTTATAGATCATTTTGCTACAATTTTTTTATTGCTTAAAAATATTATGCCATTACGGGCACTAGGCCTAAAAAGTTTGTCCACATGAGATTATGGTATGACCATTTTTGGTGCAGTTGACAGTTGCTGTCAGTTAGTACAAATAAGTAAACTCTTCCCTTGAAAACTAATAGCTGTTAACTGCACAAAAGATTTGGTGGCACTTTCCTATAGATCTTGTACACTGACATTGATCCATATTATTGAAAAAAATAATCTCCAGCTTCAAAAGAAATAACATAGTATTGAGCTGTACTTCAACTTTCAAATAATGCCTAATGGATAATTAATTAAATTACAAAAATTTGGCTTATTTCAAAAATTGATTGATACTTTCCTGTTTATAAAGATATAAGTTAATTCATCAAATCAAATCCGTCTTCGAATCATAATTAATTTATATACAATATGTATAGACAACAGCAGGTCAACATATATGAATCTGTCAAATTTTGCCAATCAAACATTAACCTACCCCCATTGCAATAAAGTAGAAAATTGATTGCAGAAATTTGACAGATTGTGGTAATTTGATGTGCTGTCGTCTGTGGAGAAGCCAGCAGATCAACCTTCCTGAAGCTGTCAAATTTTACTAATCAATCATGAACTTTCCACTTTTGCGATTAAGTTGAAAAACATTTGAAGAAATTTTACAGATTGAGGTAGGTTGATATGCTGGCGTCTGTACTTAACATGACAAGGTTTTAATTATTTAAAACAATATCACTAGTTTAGTGGGGTGGGTTTTGCAAATCACATGTTTGATATAAGTGGCCTTACTCAAAAATATGTTCTTACTTATTGTCATCTTCGGTCAACCTTACTATTTTATAATAGAAAATATAGAAAAGATCAAAGCACTATTTGTCTATGTGGCCAACTAATATTAAGCATGCAATTATGGAAACATATTTTAATGGTAGTTTAGATTACTGGGCTTTTGTAGATTATCAATCACATTAAATATTTAGTAGAGTTGAAAAGAATACTTTTTTTCCAGGCTAACTTTTTTAAACATAAGGTTATAAATAGGGAACATTATCACAATAGCCCAATAATTTAGGTAGTAAGTTGTGCAAACAAAGGCGCAATTTTGACGATAATTACACATTTTAGAGAAAATTTTAAAAGCACTTGTGAAACTGCAACAAAACTGTAAATATCGAACTTTAGGTGGTAGGTACCATCTAAACCATCATTCTACATAGCACTGGGAGACTTCCTACAAAGCAAAAACTACAGAACAATCTTGTTGCTCTATTTATGCAATCAAAATGTGACNGTGACAGATTCGTATACATTGACCTGCTGTTGTCTGTACATTAATATTAAAATGTCAGAAGGCAATGTACTCTTAAAAAAAGTTTCATAAAAACACCTGACAGAAATAAAAAGAAAGAAATTTGAAACCAAGATATTTGATAAGTGCAATTTCCTAAGGCATTCATAATTCCTAAAATTTCTAAGGATTATGTATAAAATTACAATACAATGCATTTCAGTGAGTAGTGTTATTACCATAGATTTCAGATGTACAGACAGACAGACAGCACATCAAGTTAATACAATCTGACAAATTTCTCCAATCGATTTTCAACCTTATCACAATGGTACCTCCATTGTGATAAGGTTTAGGTTAATGTTGGACTGGGAAAATTTGACAGATTCGTTTACGTTGACCTGCTGTCGTCTTCTATACCATACATCTCAAATTAATGTCACTGATTTCAATAATTTTGTAAAATAAAAATCACATTCACAATTCAAAATTTTCAAATGTATGACAAAATTCATATTTTATTATGAAGGCTACTACAGACAGTGCCGGCGGCGTTGTGGTTACTGGCCGGCATAAATTTCCTACTTGTATGAACTGTTCTTCTACAAGAAGACCAGGCCGCCAGTACAGCCCCCGGCGCGGTGTGTAGTAGTCTTAAGAATCACATTATGAACTGAAGAAACTTAAACTAAATTATATGCCTATACCTTTAGTGTCCATCTAGACCAAGGGCCCATTTTATTAATTTGTGTGAAACATAAGATTCACAGGAATTTTATAAAAAAAATTAGTAAGAACTTAATGGGTAATAAATTATTTTTTTTATTATAAAAGAATATTATGATGTAAATCTGTACTTGGAACCTTCATCCAGACTGATCCATAAAGTGGCATAGTCCTTATCTCAGAAAATAGTCCAGGATTTAGTTAATACTTAAAAAAAAACATCTCAGAATATAAGTATACTTTCAGAGAATCTTGTACTTTTTTAGATCTTATATATTTTTATAGATCATTTTGCTACAATTTTTTTATTGCTTAAAAATATTATGCCATTACGGGCACTAGGCCTAAAAAGTTTGTCCACATGAGATTATGGTATGACCATTTTTGGTGCAGTTGACAGTTGCTGTCAGTTAGTACAAATAAGTAAACTCTTCCCTTGAAAACTAATAGCTGTTAACTGCACAAAAGATTTGGTGGCACTTTCCTATAGATCTTGTACACTGACATTGATCCATATTATTGAAAAAAATAATCTCCAGCTTCAAAAGAAATAACATAGTATTGAGCTGTACTTCAACTTTCAAATAATGCCTAATGGATAATTAATTAAATTACAAAAATTTGGCTTATTTCAAAAATTGATTGATACTTTCCTGTTTATAAAGATATAAGTTAATTCATCAAATCAAATCCGTCTTCGAATCATAATTAATTTATATACAATATGTATAGACAACAGCAGGTCAACATATATGAATCTGTCAAATTTTGCCAATCAAACATTAACCTACCCCCATTGCAATAAAGTAGAAAATTGATTGCAGAAATTTGACAGATTGTGGTAATTTGATGTGCTGTCGTCTGTGGAGAAGCCAGCAGATCAACCTTCCTGAAGCTGTCAAATTTTACTAATCAATCATGAACTTTCCACTTTTGCGATTAAGTTGAAAAACATTTGAAGAAATTTTACAGATTGAGGTAGGTTGATATGCTGGCGTCTGTACTTAACATGACAAGGTTTTAATTATTTAAAACAATATCACTAGTTTAGTGGGGTGGGTTTTGCAAATCACATGTTTGATATAAGTGGCCTTACTCAAAAATATGTTCTTACTTATTGTCATCTTCGGTCAACCTTACTATTTTATAATAGAAAATATAGAAAAGATCAAAGCACTATTTGTCTATGTGGCCAACTAATATTAAGCATGCAATTATGGAAACATATTTTAATGGTAGTTTAGATTACTGGGCTTTTGTAGATTATCAATCACATTAAATATTTAGTAGAGTTGAAAAGAATACTTTTTTTCCAGGCTAACTTTTTTAAACATAAGGTTATAAATAGGGAACATTATCACAATAGCCCAATAATTTAGGTAGTAAGTTGTGCAAACAAAGGCGCAATTTTGACGATAATTACACATTTTAGAGAAAATTTTAAAAGCACTTGTGAAACTGCAACAAAACTGTAAATATCGAACTTTAGGTGGTAGGTACCATCTAAACCATCATTCTACATAGCACTGGGAGACTTCCTACAAAGCAAAAACTACAGAACAATCTTGTTGCTCTATTTATGCAATCAAAATGTGACAAGCGTACTTTGCAGGTTATGAAACCCCACTGAATTGCATATTGATGCAATGATGACTTTGTATTTTTGAAGAATTCAGTAAGATTCCATTTAAACAACGTACCTTCTCGAAGTCGTTTTCTTTGTGGATATTCATCTTCATCAGCGCTGCGCTTCCTCGAGGGCGTCTTGGTGAGCGTTCCATCAGGGAGTTCCACAGCGACCATTTCGCAATCTGTGTCAACGTGGTTGTTTTCTGGTGTTTTCAGGTCGTGGTAGCCATAATAGCAATTCGTAGATATATGCACATTCTGACATTGGCCTATTGATTGATTGGCATCAGCACAAACTAGGGCGGGTCGCACGGCGTCGAAATTATTTCTGGCGTCCTGCAAGTATGACCCAACATTGCTTGCCGGCATTTTCAGACTCGTTATTGTATTATGCGTAAACAACAGCAGTTCTACTGAAAACGGTGTTTCGACAAATGACTCAGTATCAACTGTTATTTTTGGAGCCAATATTATCGTGATGCCTCCAATTTTGATTGAAGTGTGAAGTATTTTTTAACAAAATAAAAATGCACCAATGCACGACCTCGGTCAGTAGCAAAGACAATAATACAAATATTTTAAATCACAGATTACCAAAAAAGAAAATACAGAAAAAAAACACATACCAGAGATGGTATGTGCCAAAGAGAACATGTCATCGTATTGATTTCAATTTTCTAGGGAGCGCCATACTCCCTAGAAAATTGGTTATATTGCGTAATATTACAAATATTGAACGTGTAGGGTGGGAAAAGGCAAACGATGAGTTTGTTTTTTGTTGATTGAAGTTTTGTGAATGATTTTTAGAGCCCAATACTTTTATTTTTTATTTGTAATATTGAACATACAATGTTATTGTAGATCTGGTCTGGGGGGCGCCTAACAGACGTTCGAAAGCCGGATAGGCAGACACACGGAACGGAATTACTTTCAATTTGTAACACTAATAGAAGGATTTTCACTTTTTTTACATTTCATCGTAGCATTTACCGTTCATTTACCTTTCAAATGCAAATAAAACCAGTTTGTTCAAACACAGTTTTCCCTGACAACTCAGCTTCCCAGAGACAGTGGGATGAGCCGCTCTGCAGATTTTAAAGGAAAAATTACTGCTGAGCGTATCCACCTGCTCGCTGTGGGGGAGTGGGTGTTAAGGCTTTGGCTTCATGCATTGACTGCCGCAATATCACACACCACATTCCGGCTCGCTACGTGCCTGCGCTTAGGCTCCCACTGGAGCTCCGCATCGCTGTCAATGCGATGAATCTGTAGACTGCCTTAGGGTCAACTCACACCGAGACGCGACGCGGCTTTGATGTAGCGCTGCGCAGCGCGCAGCCGCGCGACGCCTATCGGCGTCGCGAGACGCATCCTAAATTCGTACCATCAACGACGCAGCGAGACGCCGCGCGTCACCGCTGCGTCAAGATGCGTCGCGCTGCGCCGCACGGCGCCGCGCGCCGTCTCGAGGTGCAGCGCTGCGCAGCGCAACGTATCTGAATTCTCACAATTAAATGTGTATCGTTTTTGGTAGTGAATAAAGTATATTTTGAGTCGCTCTATGTAAAATCTGCGTGCAGCGTCGCGTCGCGTCTCGGTGTGAGTTGACCCTTAGGCACCAATGTCTTTCTTGTAGTAAGAGCGGAGATCGTATGGCACGGCACGCCAGTATTAATGACATAATCCGTCGTGCTTTTGTCATCGCCGGGGTGCCAGCCGTTTAAGAACCCAAAGGCTTGGCACGTGACGATGGCAAGATACCAGACGGCATGTTCATAATGCCATGGAAGATGGGAAGGCCTTTGGTTTGGGACGCAAAATACGCCGACACCCTTATACCTTCCCACCTTCCCAGTGCGGTGAGCTGTGTCGGTGCGGCTGCTGCAGCTACTGAAAACCTCAAACGGCGCACTGGTAGTTGCATCTTTGAGCCGTTTGGGTTTGAAACATTGGGTCCATGGGGCTAATATAATAAATGCGAAAGTTTGTGAGGATGGATATATGTTTGTAACTCTTTCACCTAAAAACTTGGCAGTAACCTTATATTTCAGAATACCACATAGGCTACTTTTTATACGGTTACGGGAAGTAGTTCCCTCGGGAAGCGGGTGAAACCGCTGGTGGAAGCTAGTAAGTAATAATTTAGCGGAGTCTACTCGTAACCTATGGGGTGGCATAAACTTCGGTCAATATCTCAGGTCAATATACACCATTATACACCAGCTTATTTTGTTAATATGATCTGTGCGAGATATATGTCATACTGTCAATACACCGTCTGTCACGTCAATATTGTGCTGTCATGTCATGTCTGATGTCATCAGCTTAGTACACTTTCCTGATTATTTATTCAAAATATAATATGTTTAAAGTTAATTTTAGCAGTTAGGCCACAACTTTATGTACACAATAAGTAAAATGTATAAATAACACAAAATATTAGGAGTTCTACTCGATTTCCTAAAATATTCATGTGACATATTACCTTCAAGGTTGGACTTTTCGTATCAAACTATCATGTTGCCTTCGTTAGCCGCTAAGTGTTTCTACAGAAATCTAAGTAGACATTCTATTGAGATAAAATACTTACATTCATTATGCTTTGGGGCTCCCAGAGTATGGCGACAAGGCATTTTCCACAATGGCAAGGACCGATGGAGATATGTGCATACTTCATCATACCTGTCGGATAAAACAAAATCCAAAAATGCTGTTCAACCTCAAAAGGCACCAGCAGCCCCTGAAAATGCCAATAAAATAATAAAACAAAGTGTAACTGGAGACATCATAGTTAAGACAGAAACTGATGCTAATAAAATTGTGACTAAAGTTACTATTGAGAAGGGCAAACCTCCAGACAAACCAGCAGAACCAGTACAGCCGAAACCAGGTAGGAAGTTTCATTTCGAACATACATAAAATTATCAATAATTTTATGTAAGATATAAAGAAAACCTCAATTTACAAATCTCACACTTTTGAAGTCATGCAGTATATGAGTATATCTAAGTTTACCATAAGTTTATAAAAAGAAAATTATTTCAGTCTCATTTCAAACAATATATCAAAGTAAATAAAATTAGTAGATTACATAACAATGACAACGACAGTGTTTTATTAAAAGTCATCAAATTGCTTTTTATGTATTGAACAAGGAACTTTACTGATTAGTTGTTAATGTATATTATTAATCTACTGTTATTTCCAGTTAAAAAAAGATTACTTATTGACTTCTCTGCATCATACACGGAAAGAAACTTCATAACACCTATGAGAGCTATGACAGAATATTTACTAAAGCAGAGTGATTTAGAGTCCTTGCCAAAAGTACTTAGAAGATCACCATATGAATCTGAACCACCAATCACAGTATATTATCGCAAGGATGTTGAAGCTAAAGCATTTGAGGTATCTATCTCTTTTAAAAAGCTTTTATTTAACTTGTTTATTATGTCACAGTGTAAGCAAAACTTAATTTTATTCATCCATATTTAACCAAAAAATATTGTACTTACAAAAAATTATATTCAAGTTCAAAGTTCCACATTATGGCTAAATAAAGTAGTAACAATACTTTTGACAAATGCCTCCTTATTATTAAACTTATTCCCTGAAACTCTAGAAATATTACAATTCACATTATTTAATACTTCATTAGGTATGGGGTTCGAAAGAAGCACTTGAAAAGGAGTTATTGAGAAGAGAATTAGACAGAAGAAGATATGAACAAGGTATTAATAAAAAATTCATTAGTTTTTAAATAATTATATATATTTTTTGTTTTATAGTGTTTTCAGATTGTAACACTTCACACATAAATGGTTGTTTCATCTTGCTGAGAAGACTATTTGAATACAACGTTAGGCATAACACACATAATGTGTTGGGCATTTTGAAATAACCAATTAAACATTTTGTTCAACTATCTTTAAGATATTGATTAACTGAGAAATAGGGTATCTTTAAAAGGATTACTTTACAGATGTGTTTACTGTGAAAAGGCGGCTAAGAAATTATAGGAGAGAAATGAGCCACAAGCGTTTAAAACATGGAATAGAAGAGTTGGGATTAAAGACTAGATCTGGGAGGGTTGTACTTACAGCTGTGGGAATGTAAGTTAAAAAGATTATGTCATGAACACTGAATGTAAAAACATTATACTAATAATTCGTGTTTATTTTCAGAAACGGCTGTAACTTTCTGTTTAAGCTTTGTGCATGGTTTTATACTGGGTCTCACAGTTTATTCTCTGAATGTATCCATTCTCTTGCGGATACTGTGAATCAGCTGATTCTGGCATATGGTATACACAAATCAGTTCAGGTATGAAAAGAAAAAATCTTCTCATCCAGTTTGATTTTATATTCTCATTCTTGTTTATTGATACCATAATGTGTTTCTTTGTTGTTCAGTTGGCAGACCCTGCTCATCCATATGGCTACACAAACATGAGATATGTCTCATCCCTCATATCCGGTGTAGGGATATTTTGTGTTGGATGTGGCTTATCTTTCTACCATGGAGTTACTGGTATTTTAGACCCCCAACCCCTTCATGATTTTTACTGGGTCTGTATAATTTTTTACCATAATAAATATGCATGTTTTTTTATTTACAATTTACATATTACATACAATTATTTGATTTCAGGCTTATTTCGTTCTTGGTGGCGCGGTGGTATCTGAAGGGGCAACCTTAATGGTAGCATTAAATGCCATTCGAAAAGGCGCTAGGGAGGCCAATACGTCATTATATGAATACAGTAAGATTTTTTAAAATTTTAAATCATAGATTTACATTTAAGATTTTAGGTCATAAAAAAGTTACATAGCAATTAAAAATCTTTTCCAAGATTAAATTTAAGTAAGTTGTTTTAAATTCTGTATTTCAGTAATGCGTAGCTCGGATCCATCGGTAAACGTGGTACTTTTGGAAGATACTGCAGCTGTAGCTGGCGTAGTAATCGCCGCAGGGTGCATGGCTTTGTCCCAGTACACCGGCAACCCCCTGTATGACGCTATTGGTTGTATTCTAGTAGGATCCTTACTTGGCGGAGTTGCATCTTTTATTATTCTAACAAATGTAGGGGCTCTGGTGGGCAGGTAATTATTTACATGACAGTATTATTGAATACACGTATTATTTACTATTTTCGTAATATACATTTTGATTTCAACAGATCAATACCCCAAGAGCAATTGGACCAGATAAACAGTGTTTTGGAAAGAGATTTTATGATAAGAGCTATTCATGACGTCAAGGGCATAGATATAGGCAGTAATCTAATAAGATATAAGGTAAATACATCTCTATAAGTTGTGTTGAATCTAAAGCAGTTTTTATTTGAATCTCTATTCCAGGCTGAAGTTGATTTCGACGGCAGAGCACTTACACGGTCCTATTTGGAGAAACACGACCTGAATGCGTTAATAGAGGTGAGGGTTACATCTTGATACTAACAATAATTGTGTAGTGTGTTCCCTAAAGAGTTAAATAATTCATTTATTCCTTATGAATAGTTAATATCTTCATTTGTATTAATGAGCATTGCTAGCTATTTATTATTTGTCATGCTTACTTTACAGTACATTGAATAAATAAACCATTATGTTTCAGGACATGAAAAAAGTAGAAACCATTGATGACGTCGAAGCTTTCTTACTGAAACATGGCGAAAATATTGTGGACATGCTAGGCGGAGAGATCGACAGAATAGAATTAAAGCTACGGGTAAGAAAATCTGATCCAATACTTCAAATATGATACGTGTTTTTAAATAAAAAAATCATATTTTTGTATTTTGTTTTCAGAAAAAGTTTCCACAAATCCGGCACTGTGATTTAGAAATACTTTGAAATGTTACTTTGATGAACTTATTGCGTAGTATGATATGATAGCTGCAAACTAGTCAACCTGTTAAAGTCCCCGCAAAAGATGGCAACAATTTAAGAAGGATTCCAATCGGCAGTGCAAATACTACTCAAGACACTTCATACAAACTCATTGCGGATCGTGACGCTATCAAATAAGAATGTTTTGAAGAAATCAATAAATGCCCAGTAAACTTATCGTAGTTGTGTTATAATCGTAGGACTATAAAAATCAGCTTTGCTGCTTTGTAAAAATAATTCCTGTATTTGATTCGATCAACAATTGACCCGTTTGGTATTATTGTTGAATTTGTTAATTAACGGCTTTTTATAATTGCCCATTATTTTTGGCAGCATTGGTTGTTTACACTGATGATGGCGCTCACTAGTGGTGCAATTTTTCTCAGAAACACTGATCTTAGTAGATTTGAAAATACTGCGAAAAGTTATGCAAGAATTCGCGCAAGCATCACAACAACGCGTGCGTACAAAAATATCGCCGCACCAATAGTGGTTAAAGTGGTTAGTTTAAGATAAGTTTGGTCGTGGGTACTCAATGAATTGACCTATAATGTGTTTAGTACAGGTAATTTAATTTCTCCTTATAACGATTACCTACTACTCCTCGCACATCCTTTATACCTATGTCTAGAAAGAGTTTTAAGTCAAGTTCTATCTATAAATTATTCAAAGGATGGAATTATACTTTAATTTCTGTACTGAGTTCGGCTTAAAAAGATTTCAATTATTGTCTTTTGGCCATGAGGGCCTGCACAATAGGTTGAGCTTTCATTAGCGCCATAGAATCTTAGGCGTGGTAATATCGATGTATTAGGGCTCTTTTACACTGGCGTATTTGGTCGCTCGGTATCGTTTGCTGCGCGTTCTGGAATTGTTGATAAAATTATTACTTAGTAAATTGCAGGCAATTGGTATTTGCCTACTTAACAAATAGTAGCTTTTAGAGCATCAAAATGAAGCTTCATTATAAGTATGTGATGGTCAAGGATGTTAATCAGATATTCATTATAATTTTATCTAGATTGGAAGACATTCCAAAATCAATTGCTCCTAGTACATTGGTAGGCAGTACTTCGTCACTTTTATTGTAACAGTGTGCCTTGATTTTCATTAGTCTCAATTAGTTTCCTGATTAATTGTTGTATTTCTCTGTGATCTAGGAATGTATTTTATGTATGTAATCTATAGTTCTGTAAGTACCTACTGCTTAGGCGTAAAAGTAATTTGTAAGCCCTGTCTGTTCTGTATTTGTGTAAATAAACTGTTACCTACAATATTTAAATGTGTGAATTTATTTGTACAGACAGCAGGTCAACGTATACCAATCTGTCAAATTTTAACGATCAAACATTAACCTACCCCCATTGCGATAAGGCCATCGACATACTAAACCCAAGATTCACAGTCTCGAATAAAAGTAACGCTCAAAAGTGTCCCCAACACTGTTTCTATCTCTTTCTATACGGTACAAGCATATGTTATTGCAAGTTCAACTTTACGCGAATTGCTTAAGGTCGTTATTACAACGCAGTGCCTAAAGCAATAAAATTTTACGACCGAATGTGCTCGGCTAGGACAAGGCATTGAGTGGAGACGAATATGACTTTATTTTTTTCATTATTAGTTCGTATTTTAAGTTTGTAGAAAATGTGTTTTAAACACATACATATACTTTTATTTTTGCATAAACATGTTTTTGGGCAGCCTATGGATATATAAAAAAAACAAATAGTAACTGTCATATCCTGTAACGATAACAAAAAAATAAATATATGTATATATAAGTATATTGAATGGAGGTAGTACGGTTTTTGACAAATTCAGTTTGCTTGCTCATGAATTACTTACCACTACATTAGGAACAGCCGTTTTACGAAGACGTTTTATACCTTTTGAAGTTACATACATATCTTCCTCTAAAAAATGCTCGGAACAAACGACGCTTGAATTATTTGGCTTAAAAAAATCTTCTCGCCTTTGCTCACTAACAATTGATGACCATTGTCCACATCGTATCGGATCACGAGGAAAACTAAAATAAAGAAATTTGAAACTTCATAATATTTAGGAAAATAAAAAAAATACTGCCACCTGACCCACACTTTATATAATGTACAGACAACAGCAGGTCAACGTACACGACCCGTCAAATTTTACCAATCGATTATCGGATTAACCTTCCGCTATTGTGATAAGGTTGAAAATCTATTGCAGAATTTTGACAGATTGTGGTAACTTGATGTGCTGTTGTCTGTACGTAACGTAAATATAATTAATCAAATCAAAACCTACACTCAAAAAACTTATATATTATTTTACAAATTTATTAACAAAAAAAAATAACACAAATAAAAAAAATCGACTCCACTAATATTAGAACAGGGTCATTTTATAATGCGACGGAAATAAGAAGGTCATTGTAATGCGTCGTTCTAATACTGAACAAGCGGCCATTGAAGTTGGCCGTATTATTCTGTGAGCGTTGTATTTTGGAAAAATAAATCAAAATCAAATAATGCTTGCTATAATTAGTCATAAAAACGACAAAAACTAATCAATTAACCATTGTACTTACCGAAAATACGATATCCCATCCTTTTTTAATCTTCTCGACGTGATATTTTTACAATTTCTCAAAGAACACTTCGGCATTTTTGACGACTGCTTACAGACGCGAGCGACGCAAGACTATTTGAAATGAGCGCACAATTTAGAATGTTGCGCTCATTTTGTGCGGACTTTTTTTGCACGTTGAGTGTTTATCTTGGGTTTAGTATGTCTATGGATAAGGTTGATAATCGATTGCAGAAATTTGACAGATTATGGTAACTTGATGTACTGTCGTCTGTACAAAATATGAACGAGTTACTAACAGACTGTTGAAACGTTTCGTAGGAAATGTTTTTAGATTTAAATAACACATTTAGATAGGCACCTATGATAATGTCACTAATGCTGGTTGTAAGTTGTGAAAAAATTATAAAATAAAAGATTATTTTTTACACTTTATTTAGTATAAAAAAAATATAACAATTTCATTTAACTTACATGCTTGATATTTTGCCATGATAATATTATGACGTTTAAGCAAATGAAAAGACTCGTTTTATTACACACTAAGAAACAAAATTTTATTAAATGTTTACCACAATGGCCCTTACATAAAAATAATGTTTATTTAAATATTTTTAATGTCAAATTGTGTCAGTGGGTGACCACTTCGGCTAATCGTTGTGACGGAAACTAGCCATCTAACCGAAAAAGAACAATTATCAAAAAAATGCTTATTGTATCCTACACCTAGTTATATAAACTTTTGATCGAATAATTACAATTTTTTAGATTGGGTTGAGCTAGTGTTAGTCTTTTTTTTTATTTCATAATAAGTAGACATCTAAATGTAGAAAGTTTATACACGCTGGAAATGTGAAGAATTTAGCAGACAGAAATTTCGAATTACATTTGAAAGTAGAGATATCTCGAGGATATTAAAACTATTTCACGGTGGACTATAAGTCCAAAATGTACTACTTTTTGCACCAACATTGTCACAATTTTCCATACCAGACCAGATTACACCTGGCTGTCTGTAAAGAAATGCATAAGTGTGGAATCTAAGGGCCTATAAAAGCCAATTATCACAGCTTTAAAAATATAGCATTAATATATTGGCAGCTACAAACGGAATAATGGAAAGTATGTTCCAAGACATCAATTTGAAATGTGAGTGATAAGATTCATTTTTAAATAGCAGGTTTGGTTTGTGGCAAACAAAGGTTATAGTGAGCAACTTTATTCCAGAAGTCGGAATTCTTCCAGCCACACCAACCCTTACTGATGACAGTGGATAAATCTTCTGCGCCTGTGTAGTGTGGGTCTAAGATAAGATAGCGTATTTCATTTGATGCCGAGTTGAATTCCACTCCCAATATTGTGTGTGCCAGCACTCCACCACCTACAAACACATTACCGTGAGTATCTAAAGAAGTTACAGAAATAATTTGTCGATTGGAAAATATTTTTACAACCAGCTGTTTCTCGCGATTTCACCCGCACGGGTAAAATATAGGCCCTGGGATAATGTAGCTTCCCGACAGTGAAATATTTTTTCCAGATAGAATCGCCACAACCATAACCAAAATTTAATGCAATTAACACGATTTTGCTATTTTTTTAGTTATTAATAATTATAATATGAACTGGCCAAATACTGGAACAAAAATGTATTATAGCTTACCAATCATAATTGGAGATCCATGTGTCTGAAAATGGTGAACCAGGTCATGAGCATAACTCTGTAACTCAGCTCCAGTGTTAGCAAATATTATTCTTGATTGAACGCCTAAAAGTGTTTCTAAACAAAACATCACTTCAGTAGAACCTATCCACTGCTTTGAACCTAAAAATGACGACTGCTTATCGCCAATGTTGACAAGGCACTGTTGAATTTCTCTGTGAGTTGGTACTTCAACTGTTGTGTATCCTTGGTACCTAGAAAATAAATAATTAGGTTTAGGGTCACTGTGCCGGTAACGCGACCACCTCTAGTAACGCGACCACTTGACGGGTTGAGTCTCTTTAATTAAAGATAATAGCTAATTTTCAGGAGAAAACAATAAATAGTAAACATTTTATTGTAATTCAATACTTATACGATAAGAATGTCATAATTTTAATCATTACCGATTCACCCAAAACAAGAAAATAATGGTATTTAGTTTGCGGAATGATACAGTAGTGAGTCGAACTATCGCGTAGTGCAAAAGAAATAGCGCGTCGGTCGGCAAATAAAGATAAGTTTTATTACTTTATATTAATGTTACATTTGGTCAAAAAGCATAATTACTTCAATTATAGAGCTATGCTTCATATTAAGTTGTAATTTTGCCATTTTTCATCTAAAATTTAATTTTAATCCTGAGGTCGCACTACTGAAGTACGTATTTATCTAATGCGTTAGATAGCGGCCACGTGGTCGCATTCTAACACTTGAAGCTTTATATTATTTTGCTTATATTAATGAACTTAATGATGTTTTTGTGACTATTCAATTTAGAAAGTGGTGTTATACAAGCATAAAGATGCGTCCCTTCAGTTAACGACCACACGTTTTCTTAGTAAAACTTGGTTTAATTCACTCACTAAAATCGCGGTCGCAAACCAACTCGTCTTTTAAAACTGCGATGTCGGTTTGCGACCGCTCCAATTTTGTATGAACAAAATTGGCCATAAACTGAAAAAACTGGCCAAGTGCGAGTTGGACTTGTGCACGAAGGGTTCAGTACCTAGAACTAGTCAAAATACAAACATTTTTCGGCAAGAAAAAAAAACTTTGTTCTTCATACAAATATATGAATAACAAAGTTATAATTTGAGGTTTTAAAAAAGTGATATATCAAAAAGACTGCTGTAACACGTTGAAAATATTTTTTCTAGAAAGTTTATATAGAGTTCTACTTTTGAGATTTTTTCATATTTTCTAAACTTACGGTTTAAAAGTTAAAG
>NWSH02000050.1:6558976-6597104 GCA_002382865.2 Heliothis virescens | reverse complement strand
GACGGACGGACGGAATGATAGACAGACATGGCGAAACTATAAAAGTTCCAAGTTTACTACGGAACCCTAAAAAGCTATAAACACATATTCAGAAATCAGAATCCGACCACAGGTGATTATTTGGTAACCGAACTTAGTGAAAAAGATCTTCTTGGTTTCGAAGTAAAACGAGTAGATATACTATAACTACTATTTGTGTACATGATTATATAACTTTTTTAAATCATGTTTGATTTATTCTGGTTAATAAATATTCAATTAACATAAACATTGATTTAATATGAATATTTTATATAGTGGTCGCTAACTGACTTAGCAGTGGTCGAAAACTGAAAAAAGTGGTCGCAAACTAGCGTTTTGGCCAGTTTTGAACATTTTCGATCATATTTAAAAATATTTTAATGGAAATCGTTATTTTATTACTTATTCCGTAAATTGACAATATTTAGGATTCATCTACATAGACAATATCAATTTCAAGTATAGATAGGATATATTTTCACGCATCCAAAGCTGGCAACTCCACTAAGTGGTCGCCAACGGGCACAGCGACCCTACTTTTAGAAACCAGATACATTATTTAACTATTACGATAATCAAACCATAACCCGATGTCAAATCGTCGATTTAACCAATAGACGGCAATTTTACGGGAATATGATTTGGTTATTGTTATAGTTAAACTAGCTTCTGCCAGCGGTTTCACCCGCATCCCGTGGGAACTACTCGGCGCACCCGGATAAAAAGTAGCCTATATCCTTCCTCGATAAATAGGCTATCTAACACTGAAAGAATTTTTCAAATCGGACCAGTCGTTCCTGAAATTAGCGCGTTCAAACAAACATACAAACTCTTCAGCTTTATAATATTAGTATAGATGGTGCAACCCACCATTAGAAGATTAAGCCACTTACCGGAACCACGAGAATATAGTTTGCATTGAACGGTACGCGCAGCCCCACCCATCATCGTTGAAGTTATCTTGCATGTAGTGATGGTACGTGTATCGTCCTCGCACCAGTGCCACAGTCACGTCAGGCTTTAATGGCTGAGGTGGAATAGCTTCGTGGGGATTCACTAAACGCCCGCCGCTTTTATCGGAATAAGCATTACCTCTACGGAAAACTGGCCTAGTCTGGACAATGCCTAACTGTTCATGTAGCAAACGCCTTTCTTTTTCTGTTAACATAAGAAATATTTTCAAAATTAATAACAATGTTACTTAGTGTAGAATCTTCGTGGTCTGATTGAAACATGAAAACTTACCCATACTCTCATCTGGTATGGCTTTAGGCACTACCCTTGTGATGAAATGTCCTAATTCTTGTGGTAAGAAGTGGAAGGTTTCTGGTAAACGTAGGCCAGCTCCATCTCCAATACCTTCTTGTCCTGAAGTTATTATTATTAGAAAAACATAAATTATTGAAGTAACTAAATTCTTTCAGGATAATTGCAATAATTGTATGAATTTTACGAACCCAATTGTTCTAGAAGAACACTTTCCAATAGCCTGAGAGACCTGCAGGCTGCCTCCACAAGAACAGTATAAAGCTCCAACAACTTGGTATTGCGATGTATCATTGCCAAGGTGTCTATTCTTAATGGCATACTGATACAAAATGCAGCTGAAATTGATAATATTCTTTATTAGATATCAGCGGATTGACTGTGCTGCTTCACACTATTGGCTGTTGTGAGTTTGACAGTGTGAGTTGAGTTTGATGAGACAAACACCGATTCGAAGAATGACACACGTATATGTATGGAATTATTGCAAAAATAACACAAATATGTATTTTTGAACTATAAAAGCGAAAGTTTGTGAGCTGAAAGGATTTTTAATGAAACTTAGCATTATTATAGCTTAGTCATCGCAATAACATTAAGAACTTTTTATCCGGGTGTGGGAAGTAGTTGCCTCAAGAAGTGGATGAAAGTGCTAGTGGAAGCTAACTAACATAATATAAATATTTGGAACCTCACGTTTTCTTTGAGTTGTCATCATTTTAACTGCAGTCTTCACAAGTTTATCTGACAGAATATCTTTTGTTGTTTTCAATACAAGATTTATTGGTACTATTTCCTGAAAAGAAAATAAAATGCTATAATTGAAGATTCATATAATTCTAGTTTAAAATATTTACATTTAGCTGCTTATAGCCAGAGGTGTGTAGGATAGAAAGTAGTAATGTAATCAATTCAATGTTGAAAATAATTTCACCAATAGAAGGCGAGAGTGTCATAGGGTGTAAGTTATCTTGGCATAGGCAAATCCTCTGGAAAAAATATGGGTAAAACTGCACAAAACAACTAGTTATTTAGAAATGAGTTTGGGTCGATTTATACTAGCGCAGAATCGAAGCGCATCGAAGCGTCTATCCAAAACTGAACATAATAAATTCAACCTTAACTCCACAGCGTAATGCACACATTACTTCGGAGAATTTAAAAAGACGCGCGCATTCGTCGGAATTCGCGCGACTGCGCGCGAATAACGCTGATTGGAGCGCGCGCATTCTCGTGTATCCACGCGCCCAATAGCGAACCAACGCGTCATCAGTCGGGAAATTGGCCTGCGTCGGTGTTAATCACAATGGACTCGGACGAAAAATTCGCGCATTCGTGCGAATACGCGCGCATTCGTGCGGCTTCGCTTTAGTTGCAAAAAATTTGACGCTTCGATGCGCTTCGACTCTGCGCTAGTATAAATCGACCCTTAGTGTAATAAGTAAAGTCATACTTACTACACTATTAGTATTATGCTTCTTCTTCTTAGGCTGTTCTGGACTCATAGAGTCAACCAGTTCTCCTATGGTGGCTTCAGGGCTAGTGCCAGTGAGACCCACATCAGATGCAACCCCAAACAAGTACACTGACGTACCATCAACATGGAATGACACTTGACCAGAGGCAATCTGAAACAAAAAAGAAACTTTAGGTTCTATTTGATTGATGTTACACTTGTAATGTTTATTGGCAGGACCAATATTTATGGTGTATTATATGCTATGATAGCTAATTAATTTGTACAACACAAAGAGAGAAGACTGACACATGAGAACAGACAGGCCACTTTTATCCAGCAGATCTATAATGTAAATTGCAAGAAGATTTAAAATATATCAATTATAATATGATTACCTTTTTCCTCTTATTTTGCAGAATATTTTTGACTCCAGATATTGTGGCTTCACAGCTCAATGGTAGTATTGTATTTAAGCGTACATGAAGGAACTGCTTCCACATATCCTCTGAGCTCAACACTTCATATTTAGTTTCTTCGAACTTGTCATGGACTAGAAAATGGGTTTTCATTTCTTTCCTTTCATTGACTATCATCACCAGGGGATTGTCTGTTATATCTACATCCTAAAAAAGAAAGAACTAGATGTATCATTAAGGATTTCAAACAATCAAAGATTAGATTTGAGCCTGGTAGCACAGGTTGAGAGAGCCAGGATTAAGACAATGGTTACCTGTAATATTTCTTTCATTGTGGTTCCGGTAGTCAAAGATTCGCCGAACCTTACGACTCCGCATAGTTCTATTTCAGCGGGAAGGTTAAGCAACAACTGCCTATAAGTGTTCTTCTCGTTTTCAAATAATTCTAAGCTCAGGCCAACCACGAGCAATGTGCCATCGTACATGAGGCCGTACAGACATCCTGTACTTTCACTGGTGTCTATATTAGACAGCCTCTGAAAATAAGCATTATCAGCGTAAATATTCACTCCTTTTATAGCTTTGCTCAACAGGAATATCAAATCAAATATGTAGTGACTTGAGATGATGACGTATGTAATTAAACAATATATTTAAGCAATTTTAAGGCTGAACTCTGGCTTTTAATCAAAGACAAATGATATATTGACTTAACAGCGTGTTACTTAATAGTTAGCAAAGCTTTGTTTATAACAAAATTAAATAGTTTACCTCAATAACATAATTTGATATTTTGAGACGTGGTGACATTTTACATAAATGTTACCAGTACGTAAAAAACGTCAATTTAACTTTTAAACAGTTGCCACCACATAAAATAAAAAAGTAGTGAGGTTTTATTGCTCCGCAAATTAAAAAAAATACTAATGCCTATAAGCATTCCACTTTTTATCATAGTGGAAATCTATGATAACAGTGTAAGATATAAATATATAATTCTGGTAGAATATGAAGTAAGCTGTCGTGCGTATTTACAGGAAATATAAATTATAGCCTTTCAAACCATCACATAAAATTAAAATAATTTAAAGCTATAATACCTGCTACAGATATTGAGCTTATTTGAGTTAAAAAAAAATGTATTAGTGACTGAAATAGGTAAAATAATACAGAATTAACAAATACTATTTTTTATTTTCTAATTCATAATTTTTAATGCAGATATCAATAACTTCTTCAACAAGCTGGGCTCTTTCTTTAGCTATATTAAAAGCTTTATCTTCACAGACTGTAGAAAGGTTGTTGCCTCCAAATTTTTGAGCACCACAAAGTACACCTTTATTGTAGCAGATTATTAAATTGGCACCAATGCCTCTGCACATTTCTTCTTCATATGTTGAAGGGTCAGCTAAAACAATATCACTGAAAAGAAATTCATTGGTTTACTAAGCTGTGAAATAGTAAAGATCTGCTTTAAAGAAAACATGTATTGTGTATATTTACCTTTGATCATGTTTATACAAAGCAAAGCTGGTTGCCACTGGTAATCCATGAATGTTTAGTTTTTTTCTAACACTTGTATCTACAGTTATCTCTTCAGTTTCTGGATCAAATGTTACCATTGGTAGGGTCACTGGAAAAAACACCTATTATTAATTTCTAATCATTTAACATAATATCATAAACAGAATTTAAAGTAGTTGCATTTACATGTTTTCAAACTGGCCATCAATGTGGTAATGCATGCGTCAACCAAACTGCCATCATTGTCTATGCAGACCATATCACAGTACAACACCCATGCTAGCTTATCAGGGATTATGCACAAGTCTTTTAGGTCCACACATTTAGACGTAATAACAATGTCTGAGACTAGGTTGCTTGTCACTTGTGCACTGTCTGATGGCGGTCCTGGTCTATATTTTGATGAACACAGGGGTGGCAATTCAACATTTGTGACAAGAAATCCAACATCTGGTTCCTCTGCTTTTGGTGTGGCTAATTCCTGAAATGTAAGAAAGGTAAGTAAATATAGTGGTTAGTGTAACATTTATATTGTATGAAGCAAATGGTGATTACCAGCTTAATTCCACAAACAACTGTGGTGTTCCCACACTTGACGACTGCCGAGGCATCTGCTGATTTTATAGAATTAACATTTAACTTGATATTCCGCTGTTCCTGAAATCCCCTTCCGTCTGGACGTATATTTCTTGATATGTAGTCGTTAAAATACTTCACCGGGTGAATGAGCCTGTAACAATTGGAAACAATAGAAATAGCTCTGCCAGTTTATTGACTGATCCAAGAATTTAAATAACTTTACTTGTATATTTCAGCCATTCTGTCATAAATTGAAAAACTAAGATTTTTGTTAACAAAACGATAAATTCAAGATTTTCGCAACAACAACGTGTATTTGTTGTCTTTAGAATTGACATTGACAATTCGTTTGACAGTTAGAACCATAGAGTATCACGTACTTTGATGGCGCTGTTTTTGGCCATTGTTTGTCTTTGCTTATTTCATCGATTACAAGGTATGCTACGAACAAACTATGAATTTTGTTTGCCGAGGAAAATGGCTAGCAACAGTGAAGTTAGAAACTATGATAAAGATTAAACTAATTCGGTTCAATTATAAATACATGGTACTAAAAAATCTCTATTCATAAACCGAAACGCTCGACATTAGTCTTGACAGAGAATAATATGCCACTAAACTAGCCTTACAAACATAGTTTCATATCTGTCAAAATTGCTTGACATGCGTAACTTGACTTTGACGTTTCTTTTTTGAATCGGTTTGGTGCACGAAGCTCCAAGGTGTGTGTATTTATGAAATAATCCAATTTAATCAAGTGAAACCAATGCCGGAATTGCAAAATCTTAGCTCAGCAAGTGTTGTTAATAGCTAATTTAAGTCCTACAAGTCTTATTTTGTGAAAATTTCAGATCACAATGGCAAAACCCAAGGGAGAGAGGAAAGGCAAATCTGCCATCAACGAAGTTGTAACTCGTGAATACACGGTTAACTTACACAAACGGCTTCATGGAGTAGGCTTCAAGAAACGCGCTCCGCGTGCCATTAAGGAAATCCGTAAATTCGCAGAGAAACAAATGGGAACCCCTGATGTTCGAGTGGATACTCGCCTAAACAAATTCCTTTGGTCCAAGGGAGTCAGGTAAACTCAATTCTTTGCTTGTTTTTGATCAATATTAAGGCTCTAGTGAACAGTGAATACAAGAACGCAAGATAAAAAGTTGTGATGTTTTTGAAAACAAGGTTATGTTAGGTTAGTTGATTTCAATACAAATCATCAATACTGTTGCTAATGCAGATTGTGAATACTTATCCACAAGTGAAATGATTGCTATTCTTATAGGGTACTCTGTACGTATACACAAGCAATATTGAAATGGCGTTTAGTATTTTGGCATATTGTTTATATTCTGAATTGTTCTTAAAGTACCACTACTACTTAATAACAAATGAATAAACTACTCTCTCATTGGTCTATGATTGTTGAATATATCTTATTCTTATGTTAATAAAGCCTGAAGCTCTGGTGTTAAAGAAGTTAATTATAAATTTCAGAAATGTCCCCTTCCGCGTCCGTGTGAGGCTGTCCCGCAGACGTAATGATGATGAGGACTCTGCACACAAACTGTTCACCCTCGTGACCTACGTACCAGTAGCCTCCATCAAGGGCTTGCAGACAGAGAATGTGGACGCTAGCCAAGAATAAACACTAAGTTTAAGCTAAAACTGTGTTTCTTTTGACATCCCTTTAATGTGTATCAATATTACAGTACTAAATAATGTAATTTTGGCCCCAAGTATTTTTCCGCTAGACACTAATACACAATCTTCTGTCTTTACTGGCAAATTGGTTGGATAAAGTGTATGCACATAATGCGTTCAAGGGACAAATTAAAATTGTATTTTTAGAATATTTCTAGTTTGTCAAAGTTGTTAGGGTTTAAGTTGTAAAGTGAATAATTTTAATTCAGCTCTTAACACTGCATAAAAATTGGTCAACACTAATCACTCACCAAACAATTTATCTAATGAAAAAATAACATTCTAGTTAATGGGTTTGTGCAAATTGAATTTCGATTTATAACAAAGCTAGAACATACACAAAACAATAGGAATGTAAAATGCAAATACTTTTGTTGAAACAAGTAATTTGCCTGTGGATTGTGTGGTTGCATTACCATAGGAGTCCATTCCTGGTTTTAATTCCTGATCTAGTATACTGAGCAGACTTTCCTGACAACTATCTGTGCATTTGAAGAAGTTAACACACAATTAGTAAACTAATAGCCATTGTGATTAAAAAAAATGAGAAAGCAAAATACATAGTTTTATCTGAGGGCAATTAATTAACTTTGTTAGTTCAAAATACCTATAACTTGTAACATCGATAGCAGTAATAGATTTCAACAGCTGCTTATCTATACTAATATTATAAAGCTGAAGAGTTCGTCTATTTGTTTGTTTGAACGCGCTAATTTCAGGAACTACAGGTCCGATATGAACACTGAAAAAGTTTTTAGTGTTAGATAGCCCATTTGTCGAGGAAGGCTACTTTTCATCCGGTTGCGCTGGGTGGTTCCCACGGGACGCAGGTGAAACCGCTGGCGGAAGCTAGTGTTTAATGTAATTTTAACCTCTGTAAAGGCTACACAGCAATATTAAGAGTCTTATGCCGTCTACAGTCTACTGCTCCAGAATTAAAGCGCTGGCGTGCAGCGTGAGGGAGTGACAAAGTGAGTTCCTTTTTGAGCCCTTTGTTCGCCGCGATAACTCTTTCGAACAAACGCAGCTCCGATAGGCTTGGGCCCTAGTGTTCCCCACTGGGGTTTGCTAAGTCCCTTTGAAGAGCGCGTGGAACAACGCGCGCCGTCGTCACTCCTGTTGTCTCTTAGGACATGGAAGGACGATGAGCCTGCCGAAACTCGCCTCCCACAAACCCACGCCTACGGTGGTCGGGAGTCGTCTCTCGACACCCAACGCTCGTGGTGTCTTCCATGTTCACCGTAGAGGCTGGGTTTAGTGGTGCGAATTCTCAACCGCTCCGCCGCCTCCTTCTTCAGCATAACTGCTTCGCAGAAGGAGACGACGGCATCCCATTCCCTCTCGCCTCTGACAGTGGTTTGAACTAGGGCGGGTCATACGACCTACCTGCCTACTACATATTACGACACTATGATAATAATATACCTAATGAATATTCTTAAAAAAATAAAAAAGTAGGTAGGTACCTACTAAACGATCACGTCAAAAACCTATTGAAAGTTTTCACAGGAAAGGGAATTACATATTTCGAATCCTCGCCTACCTTTAGGCTCGACACATATTTTACTAGTTTCATGTACCTATCAAGGCCCTGGTAATCAAACAAAGTGCTCGGTACCTATCTATGTAAATTGTGTGCCTTTGCGGAGCTAGGAGTCATGACGCGGCCTAGAGTACATCTCACATAGGGAATGCTACTTCCACTTAATAATGTAACTGAAACTGATCCATTGAGCATTAGGTAGGTTGCCGTTGTTGCCTAACGCATGTCACTATTCTGCAGGATGTGGCACCGAGCGGAGGTGTGTACGCCCGGTGGCCGCAACGCTAAGCCTGCGGTTCACTTCCATTAGTACGGCTAAATCCATTACAGATACATCTCGCCTTACTATCTGTATTAAGTGTACGTCTTGCACGTGTCATATCTAGATAGGTACCTGTATTGGTGTTGTGCCCTCAATTCTAATTCATAGCAAGGTATTCTATAGTAAAATTTCTTCTCATAACAAAGTTATCCATCTATCTTCTCTCTATAATATAAAAATCACCGCCCTATATTTTCTGGTCATAAACTCGCCTGAACGGCTAGACCGATTCTGATGATTCCTTTTTATCGTGTTGGTTGCAGTTAGGAATAAATTAGAAAAAACCGAAAACGTGAAACCGCGGGGAACAGCTAGTAGTGGATAATTAATGAATCGCGTATATGTGTGTATAGGTACTTTATTTGTGAATTCTCATTCTATAATTTTGTGATATCATTCAACGTCTTAACCTTGTTTACATTATCGACAGCAATAAATTATGAATTCTGATTGTAACAAACGTAGCTCGAATACGTAGTAAGGACACACGGCGTTCCTACAATAATAATAATATTCTCGCACGCTGCTGTCTACTGCCTGCTACAGTACAAAACCGCTACGACCTACGAATGTCCGTAGTATTCGTAGCACGCTACGGCTACGTGCAAGATCCCGCGACGATGTCGACGCATTTTGAAGGGTCGTGCTCTAGTGTTCTTTGGGAGACCGGAGACTAAGTTCACTTTCAAGTTAAGGGCAACACTGAGACACTTAACTTGTGACTAAGGACTGTGTATGGTACTCGAAACTAAGTTACTGTTTTGCATGACGTGATCATGGAAATCTGCAAAAAATATCCTATGCCTGATGGATATAATAGGTACCTATATATGTAAAATATTAATAATTTTCGTCGGTAGGTAGTGCAGGTCTGTTTTTTTACTTCAGCTTAATTGCTTATGTAAATGTATTTTATGTAATTATATTACAATATATCATGCAGCTGTATTTTCAACAATAAGTAGATTAATTATTATATTATAAAGGTTATAATATCGGATACTTAAATGTGTTTTAGGAGTTTATTTGTGCGGAATAGGGCTATCTATTCTAAGTTTGTAAGTGGAAAAGTTTATGTTTGTTCCTCTCCTGGGTACTATTTGATTGGTAGGAGTATAAAGAATCCGAAGTCCGACCCTTATTCCCCATGACATCATAATGGATATTTGACAATCGATAAGTATTTAAGACATAAAAAAACAAAAGCTGCTTCTTCGAACTATCGATCCTATGTAGGCACCTACCTATAATACATAGGTCGTCGTTTTTATAGAATTCTGGAATTTTTATAATCTTTACGAACTCTCATGAAAAAAATGTTTAAAAGCCACAAAGCAAATCTAAGTGACTCCATCTTAACTATTTATCACAGTTTGATAAAGCGACGCATCTATGTAAATGTAGGTACCTAATATATTTACACGTAGATTCTTTCATTGAGCCAGCATGGAGGCTTTAGAATGTGTAAATTATTACACCCATTTGACCTAAATTGGAACGTTATAAAAAATCGGTTTTCACTCCTGTTATTTCGAGTGCGGCTCTTTTATTTGAATTTTAAGGCTCAAAAATGGATGTCTAACGTTTTGGTTTTATTTTACAATTGATCTAAATTTACTTGTACAACATAGTAAGTACACAGGTAATTGATAGTCAGGGACATTTGTAATTTATTTATTATTTATATATTTTATTTTTTTGTATTTTATAAGTAAAATTGATCGTATCTAGTATGGTTTCTAGTGATCTAAAGCTATAATATCGAGAATATACCAGGTAGTACCTAGTTGTCACAAACCAATGACATCGACTGAAGTTGCGGTTTCATCAAAATTCTAAAGTGAATACCAGTTCTACGACGTTTACCTACTGTTTTTTATCGGACACAGTTCAGATTGAAATAATATAAATATCTCAATAACTTATTTAGGTAGCGATCCCAGATCCGAGTATTCTGTATTCAACGTAGGTAAATAGGTTTTCAGTAAGCTTTCGTAGACGTTAGAAACTTCGTTTTACTGGTTTATATAACTTTTTCAAAAAGTAAATCGAGGGTGTATTGGCAGGTAAAACTGTCGTCAGATTTCGCTGGGGCCCGTGACGATTGATTGTTTGCTGTGTTTGACGGTTTGACATTTTCATCAAAGCAACCTGGTATCGGGGCCATAGCGGCGATTTGATCAAAGATAGTTTTTACGCCACGAACACGGTCGCTATTTAATCACAAACTTCGTCCCCACCTTTGATCTGAATGCTAACCGAAATACTAAACCTACAAAATTATCTTTGCCCACTGAAAATCAGCGACTGAAAACATAAATAGTAACATTCTATGCTAGAGTTTAAAGTAAGGAATAGCGTGACTTTCTCCCGTTTGTGTCACCAACTTTATTTACATCCGTGCGCCGACGCCTGATAAAGTTAAAGTATTAGCTGGATGTGTGTCTACTTACTTGCACAAGACTTAGTGCTTGTATGAAAGACTGTATTTTTAGTTTGGGAATCTTTATCAGTAACTTGTTACATACGTATAAGATAAGATATGACGTATAAGATGACACATTTTAAGGGCTTTCGTTGACGTGTAAAAGGTTATATAAAAGGGTTAAAAATCATTCACGCAGTCCTAGACTATAGGTCCATAGGTCCATTTTATCTAAAACATTTTCATTTGAAGTATCGGCTGTCGATCGTGTTCATCAAATTGAAGTTTTGATGGTTTTACATGTAGGCACTTATACAGAGTACATACAGGCTTGTTTTTTCGAATTGAATAAATCGTCCAGGTGGCGCGACACCTATTTCTGTACAGACTTGCATACGAATAGGTAAGTATTCGTGGTTTGGATCATATCATCGCTGTCCAATATAATATAGGTATAATTAAAGTAGGTAGTAAGTATCTAACAAAACAAAAGAAATCTTAAGAAAGTTTACATTGTCAGGTCGGTGAACTCAGATGATACAATACCTTTGTGAAGTTATAAATAATTGTGGTAAGAACGAAGATTTAATGTGAGTCGCAAAACGAAAAGTAGAAATCACGGAAAGGTGTTATTCCTTTTGGAAAGCTAAAACTGTAAGCGTTTTATAAAAGTCGATCAAATAATAGTGAAAACATAATTCGACATTGTACTGCTACGTGCATTGGACGCGTCAACATTTTACTGTGAATGGATCTTTATTGTTCGTGTTCCATCGTAATAACAATGTTGAATAAATTGTGGCACAATCAAACATACGCGATAAACGTAAATTTTTGAGGTACCTATTGCAAGTAGGTACCTGTGTTTATGAAAGAACGGCCTTAGTAGTTAGCTTTATAGTACTAGTCCATAAAACATTAATTATGTACCTATGCAGTTTTGATACTTTAGTATAGATATCTTTTTTTTTCATTTCATTTCACAATTTATAATGCAGGTGCGTTATTTTTAACTTTGTCTAAAGATTAAAATATCTTTCTATATTTAGTAAAAAAATACAGCAGCAGTATAATATAAATTGTATAACCCTTATAACTTACAACCCCTTCATTTCCCGGAAAATTATAACGTAAGACGTACCTACTAATTAATAATAATTTAGGTAGATTATATATCTATAAGCGTTTTTCAGGGTGGTATATATACCACCCTGAAAAACGCTTATTGATTAAAAATGAATACTTAATATTATTTTACAGGCTGGGTGAATATTTTATAGACAGCTTTTGTTCATAAAACCGACATAATGGCCAGAGTAGCGTAGGTGGCCGCCGCCGACAACAATAACTATCGGATTATAGGCACTACGCGTCGATGTTAAAACTTGCGTAATGAGGACAAATTACTATAAATTGCTTTAAATGTACCTATCAAAACAAGCTTGAGTCGGTTGACAGTTAATAGTTTATTGTCTGGTAAGTTTGAATTATTAATTTCGTTAATTTGAGTCGGTAAGTTTGTAACCTAACTATTCCGATTAAGGAAGTCCTAAACACAAATGGAAAAATATTGCCTAAACTAACGACGCTAAAAAGGGTCCTGACTAGAACTTATAACCAAAAAATTTTCTGCGACTGAAGTTCCCGTGAATCCTTCCTATCCAAATTTGCCTCGATTCGACAGTAGACCGATATTTTATCTAAACCGTCACTGCGTTGTATACTAAAAACGTGACCTCACAGGACACATTTCAGGTGAAACATTTCATATTAACGACGCAGAAGTTATCTCGTGCCATTGTCAAATCGTGACATCTTAGTTAACAGGGTTTTGTGACTCAAACCACGTGCGAAGAGTTACTACTATCGACTTTGGTACGATCCAACTTGCCACCACTTCGGCACAGTTCGCAGTTTGACAAGTAATTAATTCTAGCAGTACGTGGTTGTAGTGTAAACTATGAAATCATGTCATCTGCAATTTTAAATAATTATCCTTCCGTAGATATCTGTTTCACTTTTACTGTTGGACCTTCACATGATACTAATGACCATGTAATAATATTAACTCTGATACGTACTAATATAAATGTGAAACAGCGGGAAAAACCTAACTTGCAAATTGCAATATATTTCATCAAGAAACTTTCAGATACGTTGGTATGGTTTATAGATGTATACTCCTGTTGAATATGTGAGAGAAAAGTGAAGATTCATGTAACTTGGTTGACATTTTGAAATAAAACACAGTGTAACTCATTCGAAATGGCATTAACCCTTCGTGCATCAGTCCCCCCTCAAAAAGCCATACAACTGTAATGATTTACAGTTGGAAACAATACAATGCACAAACAACGCTAGGACAATTCGTTTTCCTTCGTTCATTTTCACAACTTGATGATACTTGTGACTTTACGTTGAGAAATACTGAATAAAAACGAAAATAGTCTATGCTTAGAAACGTATTATACCATTGTTGAAACAATAGAGTAGAGACTAAAAAAGCTTTTAGTTTAATAATTATGATTAGTCCGTTACAACGTTTGATGAATAGAGCCAGTCATTAAGCATGAAATGCGCAATAAAATCGATACGCTTTGTAACTAATAATAAAACCACTGTAAAAGTAATCTGATTGCTTAAAGCGTTTACTATACTTATGTTACAATTACGGAACAAAAAGTAAATAATAATATAATAATGCTCCGCTCAGGATTCAATCGCGAATGGTTATTACTAGGAAGGGCAGCCGGAGGTATTATCTCTCGCGCTTGACCGAGCTTCGATCACTGCTTCGACGACTCCCAAAGCCTTGTTAAGGCCTAATGACACGAGCACAACCGAAATCTCCACTTATTTATACCTTTCAATGCTAAGATAGCTCTCGAAATGATTCAGGTGATAATCGAGTGAATGCTTTATGTGATGGAGGTAGTTTGAGGGGTAAAGTAACAGTCTATCAATTGTTTAGACCTTTGATTTCGGTGCTTGTATTGGTACATTAAATTAAGATGGATGAAAATAGTTGATGAACTTGATCGATCACAATAATTTGATGGATCCGTTCAATACTTTCATTACAGCTGATGTGTGGATTTTTGTGTGTTTGTCAATTTATTTAATAACTAGCTTCCGCCAGCGGTTTCACCCGCTCTCCCGTGGGAACTCCTGCGCGCATCCAGATAAAAAGTAGCCTATAACCTTCCTCGATAAATGGCCTATCTAACACTGAAAGAATTTTTCAAATCGGACCAGTAGATCCTGAGATTAACGCGTTCAAACAAACAAACTCTTCAGCTTTGTAATATTAGTATAGATCAGATATATTCAATAACAATAAAAATAAAATGGCACCTACCAAATGTTATATTTAAGAAGGTACCTTCTACCTACATCACTTTCGACAACTCTATCCCAGTCATGACGACCAAGAGTTGTTCAAATATTTACGTTTGATTCAGCCTAAAGAGTTGCTATACATCGTGGCAGCGATCAAACACAGATATCATCTACCTCGTAGATCTAACAAATGTCCCGTGTGCGCGCGAACGGAGGCGTTGCTCCGCCTAAATAATGGACTATTTCGAGTTTTTTTTGTTTCACCAGCATATACTTTGCTTACATGCTTCAAGGTATTTTAGTACGGATTTTTCTTTAAAAGTTATCGTCAATTTGAAATTTAAAAGGCTTGACTTGGTTAATTAGCTCGTCCTTGCAGATTATACGTGTTTTTTCGTTAAGCGATATACTGGCTAAGGGCGAGTTTGACTCATATCTGTTGTGTAAATATTAGCCTTAACAGAAATAGATTATCTGGGAAAATTTCAACTGTCTAACTATCACGATTCATGAGATACTGCTTGGTGACGCGGATAGACGGACAGCAACGTCTAAATAATAGGGTCCCGTATTATCCTGTGGGTTTGGGCTACGGGTGGATATTGGTTATACCTTAGATGGCTACAGTCTATATTGAACCTATGTTTATCAGAATCTTTCCAAATTGCAACAGTATTAGTAATGTTGAGCAATTAATTTTAAAAAGCTCCAAATGTTTCTGATGTTCTCACAAATTACATTTCAGCGTATTTTTCATCCCTGAAATATATTGTCAACAAACGCAGGGTGATGGCAGATCCGTAACTCATTTCCTCTTCCTGTTACCAGTATAAGTTACATATTCTGACACGGGCGCGACCTACATAAAAGTTTTGGATTAAGCACAACGCAGCTCAGCCGGCTGGCAAAACGTACGAATAGATAATTTACTGTTAGGTGACCTTCAGCGGATTTCAGTGGGAGATATGAGAAGGGGAGTTGCGCCGGGAAGACAATGTCGTACATATTTTAAGCGGGCACGCCCCGTTCGCACAAAGGCGTAATTTATAGGGCCGCGCGGAGACGGGTGCCTGAGTTATGTCCCGACGATAGCGACGAGCTTTTAACTGCCTAATGGAGCGATTTACTCAGACCACCTTGCGCCCGCTCCGCTGTTTACATTGAAGCACGCCGAATTGGGCAGATAACGACGATGGAATTAATTCTTGTTTGTACCTGTTACAAAAAAGATGGATATTTCCGTGATGTTCAATTTGAATGAATAATAAATATCATGCGGTCTCGTATTGGTGTAATAGACGCTGAAGTACGTTAGTAGTCTGGCGACGGCGTGTCGGGTGGAGCGCTCTGAGTATTGAAGAGCAACGCGAAAAGTTTTTCAATAAAACATAGCCCTCAGAGACAACATTTCAATGGAGCGCCGTGCGATGTTTACGGCCCGAGCGCCGCCGCGGCGCGCTCTACACTCTGCAGAACAATCCAATCCGAAGGTATTGATCAAATTGTGCGGATACACATACGTGTGTGCCACAAACCAATTCGAAGAAATAAATGTAATTTCTGTCCCTAGGACATAGCTTAATAATTCTTCTTTGCTTACTTTCATTTTTTGTTTGTAACTACATATTAAATTTTTTATAGGTTCTTTTGATCAATTTTTCTAACAGAACTGGCAGGCTATGGGCTTTAGAGTTAAGAATCTCATAGGGTATTAAGGATATGTTGTGCCATCTTGATGTATAGAGTACCCACCTACGTATCTTATTTCTGAACTAAACAATAAAGCACTGTAATGACATGTCATATATTGTTATTGTCAAAAAGTAAGTATAACAACAACTAAAAAGAAAAGATTTTACCTTACTACCAGGCTTTTTTCTTCAAAACTTCCTGTATGTTAGTAGGTACTACATAAGCACCTAGTATAACGTACCTATATTCATTTTCCTGAAAGAAACTAAAATAGCAGCCTTGTAGAAAACTGCACGATTCGCGAGAAACTAAGCGGGTCGTTATGAAATTTATTTATAATCAGCACAGCATTTCTTGGATTAATTTTATGTTTCTTAGCTTTATGACCTTTTATAAGCCAGCATTATAATTGATAAGGAACGCGAAACGTCAGACATTACAAATAAATACCAAAGTTATAAGGTTAATCTGATTTCTTATTTTATAGCCTGACGTAAAATTGGGAGTAAAATAGGCTATAAAAGATTTATTNCTTCAGCTTTGTAATATTAGTATAGATCAGATATATTCAATAACAATAAAAATAAAATGGCACCTACCAAATGTTATATTTAAGAAGGTACCTTCTACCTACATCACTTTCGACAACTCTATCCCAGTCATGACGACCAAGAGTTGTTCAAATATTTACGTTTGATTCAGCCTAAAGAGTTGCTATACATCGTGGCAGCGATCAAACACAGATATCATCTACCTCGTAGATCTAACAAATGTCCCGTGTGCGCGCGAACGGAGGCGTTGCTCCGCCTAAATAATGGACTATTTCGAGTTTTTTTTGTTTCACCAGCATATACTTTGCTTACATGCTTCAAGGTATTTTAGTACGGATTTTTCTTTAAAAGTTATCGTCAATTTGAAATTTAAAAGGCTTGACTTGGTTAATTAGCTCGTCCTTGCAGATTATACGTGTTTTTTCGTTAAGCGATATACTGGCTAAGGGCGAGTTTGACTCATATCTGTTGTGTAAATATTAGCCTTAACAGAAATAGATTATCTGGGAAAATTTCAACTGTCTAACTATCACGATTCATGAGATACTGCTTGGTGACGCGGATAGACGGACAGCAACGTCTAAATAATAGGGTCCCGTATTATCCTGTGGGTTTGGGCTACGGGTGGATATTGGTTATACCTTAGATGGCTACAGTCTATATTGAACCTATGTTTATCAGAATCTTTCCAAATTGCAACAGTATTAGTAATGTTGAGCAATTAATTTTAAAAAGCTCCAAATGTTTCTGATGTTCTCACAAATTACATTTCAGCGTATTTTTCATCCCTGAAATATATTGTCAACAAACGCAGGGTGATGGCAGATCCGTAACTCATTTCCTCTTCCTGTTACCAGTATAAGTTACATATTCTGACACGGGCGCGACCTACATAAAAGTTTTGGATTAAGCACAACGCAGCTCAGCCGGCTGGCAAAACGTACGAATAGATAATTTACTGTTAGGTGACCTTCAGCGGATTTCAGTGGGAGATATGAGAAGGGGAGTTGCGCCGGGAAGACAATGTCGTACATATTTTAAGCGGGCACGCCCCGTTCGCACAAAGGCGTAATTTATAGGGCCGCGCGGAGACGGGTGCCTGAGTTATGTCCCGACGATAGCGACGAGCTTTTAACTGCCTAATGGAGCGATTTACTCAGACCACCTTGCGCCCGCTCCGCTGTTTACATTGAAGCACGCCGAATTGGGCAGATAACGACGATGGAATTAATTCTTGTTTGTACCTGTTACAAAAAAGATGGATATTTCCGTGATGTTCAATTTGAATGAATAATAAATATCATGCGGTCTCGTATTGGTGTAATAGACGCTGAAGTACGTTAGTAGTCTGGCGACGGCGTGTCGGGTGGAGCGCTCTGAGTATTGAAGAGCAACGCGAAAAGTTTTTCAATAAAACATAGCCCTCAGAGACAACATTTCAATGGAGCGCCGTGCGATGTTTACGGCCCGAGCGCCGCCGCGGCGCGCTCTACACTCTGCAGAACAATCCAATCCGAAGGTATTGATCAAATTGTGCGGATACACATACGTGTGTGCCACAAACCAATTCGAAGAAATAAATGTAATTTCTGTCCCTAGGACATAGCTTAATAATTCTTCTTTGCTTACTTTCATTTTTTGTTTGTAACTACATATTAAATTTTTTATAGGTTCTTTTGATCAATTTTTCTAACAGAACTGGCAGGCTATGGGCTTTAGAGTTAAGAATCTCATAGGGTATTAAGGATATGTTGTGCCATCTTGATGTATAGAGTACCCACCTACGTATCTTATTTCTGAACTAAACAATAAAGCACTGTAATGACATGTCATATATTGTTATTGTCAAAAAGTAAGTATAACAACAACTAAAAAGAAAAGATTTTACCTTACTACCAGGCTTTTTTCTTCAAAACTTCCTGTATGTTAGTAGGTACTACATAAGCACCTAGTATAACGTACCTATATTCATTTTCCTGAAAGAAACTAAAATAGCAGCCTTGTAGAAAACTGCACGATTCGCGAGAAACTAAGCGGGTCGTTATGAAATTTATTTATAATCAGCACAGCATTTCTTGGATTAATTTTATGTTTCTTAGCTTTATGACCTTTTATAAGCCAGCATTATAATTGATAAGGAACGCGAAACGTCAGACATTACAAATAAATACCAAAGTTATAAGGTTAATCTGATTTCTTATTTTATAGCCTGACGTAAAATTGGGAGTAAAATAGGCTATAAAAGATTTATTTTATTTGCTAAATAAAGAACGTAATGCTTCACTCTCACACACCTATTAACTGAAGCATTTTTATTGAAAAGTGCATAAGGCTTCTGAAGTTTTATAAGAGCAAAATATGGTAAGAGGTCTCATATCGAACCAAAAGAGAAGTGTGCAATGACCCAGATGCTTGTTGCATTTTCATCCGCCGGCATTTCCTTAGAACACTTACAAACATGCATATGTTATGATACTTAGAATATATGTATGTGAGAGTGAACCTTGGTTCTTTAGATCAGAAAGATCCGTGCGTTTTGTGAGCGCTCGCTTGTAGCTAGCTTTTGTTGCGCGTTTTGCATTGCAGGTCAAGTGCAATCCTCGGAGATTGCTGCAGGCTACGCGCGGAATAACGTAAACCATTTAGAGAGCCTAACGACCGTGCATGCTCCAAATTCATATATGTATTACATTGGATATCAATATCTTTACTAATCAAATAAAAATAGCATCAATTGAGCAACAGATAATCGTAGTACTTATAAGTGATTCTCAATTGTCATAGAAGAAACAATTAGGTCGGTAGTGGATTACTGAGGGTGATTGCGTCGCGGAACGAGGTATTTGTGTCACATCGAGCGATCGATCCGCCCACTCCCAGCCAATTACTGCCGATACACGACCGAATATTGTTCTCGATACACCCGATACAGCAAATACTGTGGGGTTATAGTACAGTGGGTACATTCACGCGTACTCCCGATCTCTATATGAAGCTCTCGGGCGGGCACGGCGCGAGGCGGCGACAACGCGCGATATGGCTCGCCGGCTGTATCTAGTTGCGCCTTTGTCACGGATATCTGCACTCCAATGTTTTGACGATAACCCAATTGAATGTTCGTGATCTGATCACAAAACGTCTACTGTACGTTTTTTTTCTTGTCTTTCGCAGCGAGATTCTTTAGAAATGCGAGACGTAGTTTGGTTTTGGGCGAAAATAAGGTTTATTGCATACAAATGAGCAGTCGCTAGTCGGTTTATTGGTTGCTCAGATATCTTTTTTTTGCCCACTGATTATAAGAAAAATACTTGTACAGATTATTTTATACACTTTTTTAAGAAAATAATATGTTGAAGTCCAATCAGTAAGATTTATTGTGTCGAAGTCGTCAAATATTGTATGTATCTGCTCATCATTCTTAATAGACATACTAGCATTTTTATGTTAACTAAAATGAATGAGAATAAGCAAACATTTACACGCCTTAAAAATTGTTTTAATATGTAATGAAAAAAGTTTATAGCCTTAGATTAATACAATAATTTAATAAACCGATATTGCACATTTTATATCGTTCCGCAACCAATGAATGCTAAAATAATTGTGGAACATTAGCGGGGGCCATGTAATTTAATTGCACGCGGGCACAATTGATATTTATTGCTGCAGCATACTTTACCTACACACAACTTGTTTCCGTATACGAAGTTACTCTCATTGCTCTGAAAAGGGAATGTTAAACACATTTCTTGCTTTTCTAGTTACATTACAAAGCTTTCTTTAACTCTTGAAAACATAAAGGTCTATAGTTGAAGAAAATACGAACACGCACACTATGAAATTATTTATCTATGTTAGTGTCTGAGAATTTCAGTCAGCCCTTGATACAGTTCGACGTGTCACCAATACAAATATTCTTTTTGTCAAAGGCTGACTGGCTTTCCCAATCGATTTCTCGTCAAAGAACCGCATGAAAATAAAGTAAAAACCTTTTATAGAGACGAAAAAAAAACAATGTAATCTGAGTAGTTTTGAGTAAATTAAACAGTGACGAAAAGGGATTGGGTCAAAGACGGTCAGCGAAACGGATTTTCCGGGTTCCTATGTTAATACCGCGCATTCCAATTAATTTATTCAGATAGTACGTTTGCTGGGGAACTTTATTTGTGATACGTTTTACAGCAGTAACTTGGATTGAGATGTCTATAAGGTCAGATGTAATTCGTTTAAGCTTTATCACTGTTTATCGTGTAGATACGTTAATATTAATAGAGGGGTGATATATTTAGACGTATTCATGATTATCTTCATAATAGGTTCTAAAGTGCTTAGGAAATCACTTTTTTACATGTAACACTATGTATGTGAGTTAAGCCAGTAAATGAAGCCAGAAATTATGACATCAAAATACTGAACTAAAATTCAGAAATTAATAAACAGATTTAAATAATATATTTGGATTTCAATATTGCAGTCACAGTTGCACAAATTGTGAGAAAACGTATTTTTTCGTTAAATGTGGGTCCTTACAACTCTTTTTATAAGGTCATATAGTACGTACTTATTTACTAATAACTAAAGTCACCTTGCAAGGCAAAAGAGCGTAAAGTAGCTAAAAGTGACTGAGTCACAAAAACGTGGACCAAAGTAATACCGACATAAATGTAGAGTACTTACTCTGTCATGCCTCTATTTTTATAAATGAACGAAGACGTCATCGTTTTTTTTGTTTGACTTTCATATTTTTATACTGAAGCACATCAGACGCCGTTTGCATATATATGTTATGTTGTAAAGAGGCTTTTAGGCATAATCTCGTGTTTACAAACCCATGGTAGATCTGTATCTCTCATATATTTCCATGTATCTGACGTAACAAGGAAAATGTCCTTTTGTGTAAATAGATTTGGTGATTATTTATTAATAAAGGGCCTTTAACAAGAGATTATGTTCAGTGATTTTGTTCGTTCGCATAGAGATCGTAAATATACACATTATTGTTTGACTACCTTTCAATAGGGTAGAATAATATGATATATCCTTTTGTCGTCTGATAGTAATAATACTTCAATATTTATTTACGTAACATTTCGTTTCGACAATGGAACCTTCGATATATCTGCTAGTCTCAACATTACACATAATATAGGTACCTACTATACATACGTTTATTTTGAAATCAAAAAACTGAAACAGTTTCTACACCATATTTTACTATCAGAGTATTTGCTTCGTAACAATTGCAAAGTAACAAAAAGATTTACCTATTCAAACTTTGCAGAATTGTTTTCAAATACCGTTCACTTTACACTCCTTTCAAGTGAGCAAGTATAACGCTGAAGTCAAAGCGACATCAACATATCAGGTCATTTTATTTTAGTTCAGAGAGCTCTTTACAGGGCAAAAAAGACACTGAAGATGCAGTGAAAACCTCGTTCAAAGAATTCTTTGACTCTCGTCCAGGAGATTTCCGCGCCAATGGCGTAAATCAACTGCCATTAAAACGGCAGAAATGATGTTCTTTGAACAAATATTTTCTTTCAGACTTATTGCTATATTTTTTATTATAAAGTTATTCATAAGTGAAGGCAAATCACAGAGTAAAGCTTAATTTGAAAGTAAAGAATTTAGTTGCTACGCCAGGCAAAGGATTTCGAATCAATCTTTTAGTTGACTTTCACAACGCTCGAAAATGAGCAATGTGCACATTCATGCCGCTTTTATTTTCTGGATCACGTTGTTATCGAATATTGTGAACGAGGGAGATGGATTAGTGGCGGCACGGCAAATATTACTATTGGAAAACTCGAAGATGAACTGATATTCTGACCTGAACTTATCACACATACTGTTTCGTTTATTGTGATGATGTCTATGAGTATTTCACAATTGTAAAGCTTTAGAAATAGGCCCGTTTTATTACGGCTTATAATATTCTGCTATCAGCATTAGGTACAATGTAACGTTTCATAATTAAACTTAATTTCCGACGCCAATCCGGAATGCCAGCGGATGAAATTCAAAAATTCGTAGGAGCGGGAAGAAGTCTCATTAAGGTTTAGTGAAAAGATGCTTAACTAAATAATCCTGGTAGGAGGTGCAGCGTGCAGTGCGGCTTCTAACGACCCTACAGCACTCGAGGGCACTCTACGCTTCAGCTGCTTCGCGCTCATGCACTTTTCAAGTACGCACTGTTTATGCTCTAGTTCGGTTCAGAAACTTACATTTAACCACAGACATCGCTTGTTTGGATTTGAATATCGAATACGTTTTTGTTTTTTAGTAGCCTGTTCAAATATTTATTTTTCATTGCTGGAGGTGCAGTGTGGAGAAACGAATTCGACAACCGTTACCTAATCAATTTATAAACTTCGTAAAGAATAATGAGGTTATGTTTGAACACGTTTTAAAACATCTAAGTAACAGGTATGCTGGAACTCATAAATTAGATTCATCTTTTCTACCAACCCAGTTCATGAACTTTGGAATTGTCATGTCGACTGAGCAAACTCGCAATTATAATATGCTTTTCATTATTTAAATGTGCCTTTATTATTGGTTCCTGCTTCAACCTTAATTTAATACTAATAATTATACCAATAGCGAATACATCTGCCTACATTACAATCGAAATACTAATCTATTTCGCTATTGAACAGTTTAACAATTACCAAGCGGATTATAATCAACGCTTTTGTCATTTCAGTTATTATCAATTAGATGCTTATCCATTTATCCGCACAAGTGCACAACAATCAGGAGCTACACGTGGCTACGTACCTAGAGGTAACGCTTAGCTAGTCCGCTGAGCGACTGTTGTGCACGCCCATTTGATTCTAATACATTAGTTCGGTGAGTGGTGGCGAGTGAGTGTAACACGGACGGGCCGTATGCAGCGACCTAAGTGGAGGCATGCTCAAGATATGAAGAGCTCTTGCTCCTAGCCTTCTGCACGCCAAGGTGCGATGTTTATGCATTATGTATCACCAGGAGGCTGATACTTCGCCGCCAGTTTTGCATACAGCTTTTGAACAAATTCTTTAAGAAATTTCGTGTAACGTAAAACAGGAGTGTATATTATTTGAATTGATGTTACTACGAGAAAGTCACGTTTACATGCAGATAAAGTAGGAGTCGAGCTAAAAGATGAGTGGAGTCACAAGAGTGAATTGTATTGTAAGTGGTATTACAAGTAGTAAAAGTTCCCCGGCCTTGGCCTACATCAATATCCTTTATTGACTTTTATGACTTGTACAGTTGTACGCAACGGGAAAAGAAAATATAATCTGAATGTTTATTGATAATTTTATTGAAGCCATTAACATTAGCAAACAAGTTGTTTATTGATGTTTCAGACGTTTCAAGGCCGGGCGATTGAATGGAATGTTACCTTAATTCTGAAAACATGATTATCAGAACGTTCAGATTCCTTGTCATTGGATGATTGAATAATGAAGAGGAATTCGGACCGCAATCACATTGTATAAGATTAATGGTTCGTTCCTGTTGTTGGATGAAGGCGGCTCGCTCGATGCTAATTTCGCCATGTACCGGACGGGTGACACTTTAGTTTCCTATTCCAGTTTGCGCTGTGACAACTGTTTAATTACTTGCTAAACATTTTATTGTTGTTATTGCTATATCAAATTAATTTCCCAACGAAAAAAATGTTATTTAATGATCTTGTTAGTTAGTCCACGTGACTCTGAAATTAAAGTTGTTGTATAATTTTAATTTAAATACCCATTTAACATACTATATAGTAGGCATATTATAATGAAAAGGAGTAGTTATAGCCACCAGTACCACATTTAGCAGTCGGATTAGTCATCAAAATATACTAAGTATTAATAAAGGACCCTTTTCCCGGGTTTTACTTCTCCCAAGAGTGCTAGGGTGGCCGTACTTACGCGGACCAAACGCTCAGGTTATACTTACAGCTTTGAATATGGTTTTTTGCCGCACTCTGGCTATAAAACTAATTTTAAAACTATATGAATTTGATAAATAAGCAATAAACTTTAATTCATCAAATGTTTTCTCAACTTCAAGGTTTAATTATATTAAAATCCATATCAATGTAATTATATTCCGACAGTTTCTGTTTTAACATAAACCATTTAGTTAATTTCGGTAATTTGCTAGGCGCGGCCCGTGATTAGTGCTTAATTTTGTAACATGTGATTTGGAACTGTTCCGAATACTACATGTTGTTATTATAATACCGAATATATTACTTCTATATAATTTGTGTTATATTTATGAAACTAGTGATTGTTCGATGGTAATCTTTGCTTTGGATTTTGTAAAGCTATCTCATGTATTAATGTAGTAATTGATGTAGTTTGAAATAAAAACACAGTCGAAGTATCAATTTATGTCAATTCTTACAAAAATCCGTACAGATCAGAATTCGCAATAAAATTCTGTGGACTGTTTATTTTATCCCGGATCAAATTAAGGGTAAAATGTAAGTGAGGAAATGCTGTTCTATCAAATTGTGCGGTAAAATAAATGTTAGATTGTTACGTCTTAATGATGTATGAATACCGCAGTTATTGGTATACGTGTACGTATTGCCATTGAAATTTATTGCTGATTCACATCCGACGTACTGAGTTGTTATTTCAGTTGAGTGACTGGGGTGAAGTGAAATAAATGAAACTATGTTACACAACCGATTGAGCAAATATTTCATCAACTTGTTGCCCCAAAGGACATGGAAAAATCATTGTTCCTATTGACGGTTACGTCCTACGGCAAAGTTTGATACAGGTTAGGTTTGGATTGGAGTCTTTGTTCGGTGCTTACAGGCGTATGAATGTCTGAGTTCATTGTTAGGGGTGAAATTTCTCATATGTAGGTACTAGATACGTGAGCCGATGTCGGCATTGCGTTAAATGTGTTGCATGTTTGTACGGCCGCGGGCGCGGGCTAATCGCGGCGTCCAGGAATATTTACTGTCCCCCGGGAGGCGTCATCTGATAATGTTATGGTCAGCCCAGTTGTAAAAATCGTTGTTCATTTCAATGACGGGACGTAACACGACATAAATAAGCTCGATTTCCTTTTAAATCTTAAAAGGTTTCATAAAAGTATTTTTCAGTTAGTGTTCATTTTTATACCTTATACAAAATTTGAATTGTATTTTTAGAAGAGTTAACAACGTACCGCGTTCATCAAACTAGTACGTTATAAAAAATATATGTAGTAATACACAATACACCCAGCGTTTGTTAGGTGCCCTGAGTAAACATTACAGTAATATATCCGTGTTGATTACGTTGTACGCGGGGGCTCGTTGAGTGATTGGGCTTCAACTTTCCAATCGATAGGTACGAGTCAATAAAAAGGACCAGCGTGTACAATTCAACTGTTGTTAGCTCTGTAAAGGCTAATGAAAGTATCGAGAATTGAAATTATTGCGTATGTACTATTTTAACAGTATTTTTTCAAATTGAAATCTGTGGAGGAACTTTATTTGATATGGTAATTTAATACCTTTTAAATTAATAGTTGCACGACACGTAACATACCCTAGAACAAATAACTTAATTTGTTAAATATTGTATCACCAAATAATTATGATAGTGAAAACTTTCTACAAAGCCGAATGAATGTATGATTTAATCACGTATTCTAAACTATAACATCGTTAGGGTCGTAGGGTTGCGCGCCCATCGGGCGTTAAATGATGATCACGTAAAAGGCACAACATTAGTACAATAAAGTGGGCCTTTTGCCTATAACAATCATAATATACGAACCCTTTCGGCTTAACAAGTGGGACCGACTACTCGTTACCGAGCCGTGTGCGCACTAAATGTCAACACTATAATATACAATTTAAAATGTGTCAAAAATACTTTGATCTCAAGATGTATGTTGTAGGATTTACAAGCCTTTTACAAATTAACTCGTATTTATTACGGTCGAGGTTGCTCTTCTTCTAAAATATGACAACAATAAAAGAATATGCAATCATTTCTTTAAGGCGTAACAAGCCGAAATATGGCTGAGATCATAAGTAATGCATGAAAATCTTGGACAAAACAATATTATTGCTTCCTTCAATGCACAAGTGTAGGTAGTGTCTAATGCTCAGTCGACTCAGCGGCAACAACAAGCTTTTTTAAAAGTCAGAAGGAACCATTTGGAAAGCTTCGTTTACAGTCTGAGCGCGGATGCTGCCGAAGATTACTACAATTGCTAGTCAGGTATCGATTCTATTCCGTTCAAAGATGCGACTCGACTCGACTAACTAATGATTGATTTATTGATTCATTTTACCCGTTAAACAAACTCGGATTACGCTATGATCAATTTCAAACTAAATAACCCTTATAGTAGTCGACGATATTGATTAGTTGTCAGTGAGGCGTGAAGTAACAAAATTATGACATTTTGTATCTACCTTTAATATTTAATTAAATTCCACCTCACCGATATAATTATACGAATCGGCTTAAATTATATTGACTCGGGTCGAATAAAAGGTACCCTAGTGTACTCGTTTACTGTTACTCATTTCAGTTCATGGGCTATTTGCACGGGCTCTACTACTATCGTGTCTTCATTGCTCTAGTTTATTGGCCGAGGGACAAGGATCGTACATTACTAATGGCGGACATGTACCATGACAAAAAACTACAACAAGTATAAAAATGTAGCAATTCTTTAGGACCACATAGTCTCTCGAATCATTAGACATTTTGTAACAGACACTGAACATTGCTTGATAAATCCATTACGGACATGGCGAAAAAGGCAAGATTTTTTCGGCTCTGTAATCTTATCGAGTGTTTTTTCGGAATTCACAAGGCCGACAAGCGGTGTCAAATATTTTACGGCACAAAATTAGAGTGGTGGAATTTTTGGGGAAGTTCCCCCAAACGACGCAAGTTGTGCGCTCGTTTGATGTTCAAAATTAAGGCCACATACGAAAATGGGAATTTCACATACTTTAATAACTCTCGACGTTAACAGCTCTTGTTAATAGTGTTATGTCATGTCTTCCGGGCCATGCTTTTATTAAAATATTTTCAAAAAATCTCGCCTAAGAAAAAGTGGATTCTAAAACATTAATTATTCGGGTTCAGTTAATGATGCTTAACCGCCACATTACATTCAAAGTAAGGTCTGCCATTTCTGCTAGGTAATTAGGACTGTTGTAAGCAATAAAGTTAAAAGTTGTGGAATTGTTCCCTGCGGCCTTTATCGCAATGTGCTAGAGTATGTTTGAGGTGCAAAAATGGATTAAAATACTCGTTCTAAATTCGAATAACTTACCTGATAATTGATAATATTGGCCGTTTTCTTTAATATGCTCACTTATCTTAGAAACTAGGCTAACCGTATTTTGCTTTGTATTTCCACTTATAAAATGGTAAATACTTCTCTCAATTCCATGCATATCTAAAATACATTATTAATTAAGTCCTCTTTAACGACAGTTTTTGATATATATTTTTTTTAACAGAAAATTTGAAGCCTATTTTTTGTTCATCTTACAGGATACATAGAACTGTCAAACCAGCATTCATATTTAAATGACTTGGCAGTAACTCATGATAATACGAGGGTGAAGGGAGGGATATAAAAATATCAAGCACAGAGGCTCTCCGCCCACCGTGGGCCGGACGGCAGTGTGCGTGCTGTCACCAACGTATATTAAAAATATTGTGTGATATTGTATCAAATGCCCGTCCCAGGTGCACGGCCGAATATATCGGAAAATTTTGGTACACGTTTCATACATATTTTGAGTGGTTTTCCATAGCAAGCTTTGACGTGAGTCAATTATGTTGATATTTAATTGACAAGTAATTTAAAGCACAAAGGCGTGTGCTAAATAATTTTACGTTTAATAATAATATAGTAGCTACAAACTATAAATATCCTGACCATGACGTGGTAACACAAAAAGTGTTTTAGGTAGGTGCGCGTGGCGTTCGTTTTATGTACACATAAGCACAATAAAAACCTAATTGGTGAAGCGCTTTGAATTAAAAAATGTAAATAACATTACGTATAGGGCAGGCAGGCGGGCCGGTATCGCCTGTGTCGGATGACCGTCGTAATTACTCTTCCACGCTCCGAGCCTCATCATCGTCTATTAAAATTCATCCATATACACGACCTTTCCTCTATGAATAAAATTATTACATTAAATAGATGTATAATACATTCAAACCTTTACGCTGCCTTCACACTCTTGACGTTAAATAATATTTATATTAATTGTTTTATACTAGTAAAAATAAATATTTTATTGCTGAAGTCAGAATATTGAAAAATATCTTGAATGGTCAAATTAGACGATATTTGATACTGAAAAGAAAAGTTGAAGCCATCTAAGAGTCATTGTAAAATGCCTGAAGGCGACTATCTTACCGGTAGACATGACTATGGGTATTATAAAGTAACGACATATTTGGTAAAACCGCTCTTTTGAAATTTGAATTTGAGCAGCACATTACTCTGTAAATGACTGGCTATAAAGACTTCAAACGCAGGCTAATCGTGGCTTCCGACCTTTTGGGGCAGCGAAGAAGGGCCCAAGTACCTGACAAAACGTTTCCTTACTTATTGAACAACCGTATTTTAAGTATGTGTAGGGTCAAGTGTAAAAATGCCTTTTTATGAATCAGGGAAAAAATGAATTATAGATGGAATTTGAATGTGAAGTATGTGCGCGTGTGAAACTCGATTGTCCTTCATTTTAAATATTAGAACACGTTCCATGTTCATGCCACTGCTATTCTTATTTAGGTTATTAAATTCTTTTTAAATATTTCAAATTACTTCAATTGGTGTTCACCTACTGTTAAATTCCGTACTTGTTCATTTTTGGACCGGTTAAAAAATATTAAAAGGAAACAATATTATCTCAACAAACTCGCATTAATTTATGATTCTATTTACGAGTTAGTTGAGTATGCTTCGTCACTAACCTTCCAGGGATATTGGTTTGTTTAGTTAGCGATCGTTAATGTCTGTTCAGCATTCAAATGAGCAATGATCGCATACGATTGATTGCTTCACCATTAGCTGTAAAGCCGGTTAGTTGCAGCAGGTTGATCATATTTCTTAGTAACGCGCCAGGTCTCTGCAGACGTTTTGTTTTCATTATAACGGCGATTGGCGGGCGCCGCGAGTGACACACGGCTGCACAGTTGTGATACTGCATCGAAGTTTGCAACAACACGATTCGGTAACATCGGCACAAGTGGAACTAAACAAACAGCCAATAGACCTCGCATAAAACTGTTACAGCGGCTGTGGCCGACGCTCCCGGGGTAATGTTTCATTGTGCGAAATGCTATAAAAATCGTCGTAAAAATTTATAAAGCTACTCAATAAAATGTACACTTGGAATTTTGTGAGCTCGAATATTACTTCAGGTTAGCATCGAATAAAATACGTCTAAATTGTAAAAGTGGAACAGTTTTTACGATTTCAGTGAAAGCGTTAGATAAGAAATTAATATTTAATTGTATTTACCTGAGTGTCCGTATTACGGAAGGTAGTTATTGATTTCGAATTCTTAGACGTTAGCTTTAGAGAAGTTGGGGTAACTTATTTTATCTAAAAAGCGTGAAGTATTCGTTCGTGTGTAGTGCGCTACGTGTCGGCCTAGTTAACTCTCTTCCGATGTCTTGCCATAGTGCTGTGAATAATTGTACAGGTGTGATATTCCTTTTAGCCGTGACCAGCTTGAAGATATTGTGGTTACAATGTATCATTACGATGTGCGAAAGCCTTAATTGGAGTTCTGTTTATCATTAAGATATAAAGGCTACAAATCGTACTGAAATTGGTAGCTCGAGAGGATGTCTTTTGCTTAGTGTCACACTATTCGCATTGTATCTGTATATTTTAATAAAAGATAATTTAGTTAAAGACAACAGCAAGCAAGAGAGCAGCAGTAAAAATAGCAAAAATAAAAATAGAATTCTATTAACTGAACAAAAAAAATCTCAAGCTTTTACTTTGTTTCATATAATTACGACTGTATAAATCATCATTATGATCAACTGATTACTCGTCAATTCCGTTAGAATTTTACCTGGCCAACCTTATTATTGCAAATCAAATTTGATATAACCTTACCGATAGCGTTACTAGGTATGTAAGTAGTGTGACTGTGTAATGTATTATGTACACATTAACGGAGATAACGTCTTCATGTACACGAAGATTATGACATTGAATTAGGTATAGTGTAATAATTGACATGTATTTAGTAGACGGCGGCGTTTCAGGCGCGTCTATAGATCGTCGCTATTGTCTGTGACTGTCTATGATGACGCTGTACGCGCCAGTCCGGTCGTGCACTTCGCCTACTCTTCAATTCAATTTTATTTTGTCTGTGCGTCAATGTAGGTCAACGTCCGACGACGCTCAATAATATACCGTGTACTTTCAAATTATATAATTAATTACGATTGCGTTCAATTATTTGAACAACTATCCAAGCATTAATATTCGTTAAAATATTTCATTCAATAAATGTTCGAGCTGTTGACACAAAAAGCAAATCGTATTTCAGGCTTTGTGAATATTTCCAGACAATATTATATTACAGTTTAAGTTTTTGTGCTCTCAGTTTTGTACAGTTTATTGTGTAGATTGCATAGATCTACAAGAAAAATGTTTAACATAACATGCCGAGTAAAATATTAGGTTTCAAAGCTGGGCGGGCGGAGTAACCGCGCTATGGGCGGTCTTTCTAAACATAGTGCATGCTTCTAGGAAAGTTCTTTGTTCACTTTTGATTCGCAAAAGTACATAAAAGAAGTTGTACCTGTATAATGTATGAAAACATTTTAATAAATCGTGTTTTATTTTAGGTAGAAGTCCTATATAAACGACCTGAAGTGATCCGAATATCTGTCTAATCTAAGTAGAGATATAAGACGCGTTATCTGCTTTCAGTTTTGGTACAGTGCAAGAAAAGCCGTTTTGAAAATATAAATCTGCTCTAGATTTGGGTATGTACTACGTGTAAAGATAACAAGAATAGTACCAAGATAAAATGCATTTCGTCTGCAAAGCAAGAGCTCCGGAAAAGTTAGCCGCCTTATGTAGGCTTAGTGCACGGTGCAGCTTCATTTGCGTCGGCTATGCTAATAAGATGTTCAGCGGCGGAGCAGTCAGCAGTTTGGCTGCGAAGAGAGCTGCACCTTATAGGTGCGGGCGCGAAGGACCCCGTGGCGTGGTTGGAAACTTAAGGGATGATGGGCGCGGGGCGCGGGGCGGCGCGCCAGTGCTGGTCGCTACTCCGCCGCGAGCGAACGTCGCGCCGCCGCAGCAGCCGCGCTCGCCGCCGAGAGCCGACGCCACTGCCGACGACTCGTGCCCTGCACGCTCGTTTATTTAATTAAGTGTCGCATAAACTGAGAGCTCACGTGGATGTTCCCATATAAGTTTCGTGAACTACGAAATGATACAAGCTGAGTCAGTTGCGCGACACTAAACTGGTATGCAATCATTTTGACGTAAGAACAGCCTAATTTTAAAAGTTTTTTCATTAAATATGAACTTTTCAGAGTTTTTCGTTTATCTAAGAATTTTATTGTAAATGAAAATTGTTGCTTTTTTAGTATCTTCTTATTTTGAAGGGCTTATTAAATACTCTTCTTAAAGTTTACTAATTTTTTGCGTTTGTTTTGTTAAGTATTTTTCTAATTTGTTTAGCGATTATGCGGTCTAAATAAAATGTCAAAAACTTATGCTATGATATGAAAGTATTTTCGGTTAGATTATTGGGTCGATCTGATGTGAATAAATATTTCATGAAATTAATAAAAAGTTTAATGGAAGCGATTTTAGTTTTGCAGTCGGCCATTGACAGGCCATTACCGCGATAAATTCATGAATTTGACACTGACGTAGCTGCATACCTTGAATAACAAATTGAGTGGCCTTTGTGTTTGGAAACTGGACTAGTATACATAACGGTATATTAATATAGGCATGTAGGTATATGTATGTAAGTGATTTGAGTATTGTTTAATATACAAGTATGCTATATATAGCTGATAAAAACCCAGCTTGTGCATCCTTCATACAATTTACACTACTTTGACAACTCGATACTGAATATCTATAGAACTATAGATTATCTATATAGGAAGTCACAGGACCCATACCTATAAATTAAAACGCACATATCTACGGCCTAACATCTCAGGGAAAAGCGCGGGAGCGCGAGCTTTCCTAAACGTCAAATTGCACGCGGCATCGTGTCTATGACAAACCAGCCTGCAGTCACCTAGCTGTTTAAATTGCCCGTTCCAATATTTAAGATCGCTGATGTGTAGTGTCACTCGGGGGAGGTGACGACCTCTCGTAACCGCTTACCATCGAAAGTCTACCTCATTATCTGAGGTCACGTCTTATTCTAGTCTTATCTTACATACCTACGCAGTTACAGGCATGCATATGTAATCCTATACCCAAACAATCACGCCCACTCTACGAGACTAGTACGGCTCGTGTGTGGTAAAAAGCAGAGCCTTATTAATTTTTCGAGCATCATAGAGTCAACAACCTTCAGCACCGAACTTGTGTACTACTCGTAAATATGTTAATAAAGTAAGGCGACCCGAAACCCATTCAGTTTCGGTCGTAATTTCCATGTTACTTTGTTGGGGACAATGGATATCTATAGTTTATCTACAGGTCATCCATAGTTTCAGCACTAGGTACTACTCGAGGTACTACCTAACCTAACGATGGTATATAACATTGGTGGAAAATATTTCCCACATTGCATTGTTTTTTTTTCTTTCCAGCATTTCATTGTTCTAAGAAGTATTAATGATGTTAAATAACGGGTAATGAAAGTAGCATTACCCGATGTTGTTGCAAGGTTTAATAATTATGAATTTATGTTGTACTATTACTCAGTTTACAGTACATTATATACAGGTTCACGAAACATGTAGAGAGACTGAGTAATAACATTGTCTGGATAAGAGAGCTATGTAGCTGCGTCCAATTATACTGGAAGCCGAACCTAGCTAGCTGGGAAAGAGACTAAGCTGTGATAATTATGTGTAGCAAGTAGCAACCAAACAAAAATTATGAGTTAATTTTTTTTGACCTTTTGTAACAATAATAATCAAAATATATTGATTCACATCGTCGATCTTAATTCAAAATAAAACTTACTATAATGTTTATAGAATTTTACCAATATTTCATCGTCATCTTCAGCCTTTTTATCGTCCCACTGTTGGGCATAGGATCTATACACATACTTAGCATATTTGATTATGAAGACAAGAAAGCTCAATTGCTGATAAGTATTTTATCCAGGTTCAAACTTAGAACGATAACTTAGGAGTTGTGTTGGTAACTGGGGTTGTGATACCAGTTGCTACTAAGCTGAAGGATAAATCGGAGAGTCTTTGACACCATAGATGTATAGATGCCTAGTTGCTCATGAGTCACTGCGTTTTGAGCATCAACTAAAGAAACCCACTGAAGCGTACCTAAAATCCCTCTTATTCTCTCAGCTGTTAATTATTTGTTAATGATTTACAAAACTTTTAACTAGGCATGTTTTTCATAACTATATACAAAGGAGAAGAAAAGTATTAGTAAGTTTTAACGAAAACGACATTTCTCTAGGACTTTTAGTCAGATAATAAGGAATTATATTATATTGCCTCTCAAGGAGAACATGGTACTTCCCGGTAGTAATTTAATAATATTGAGTGAGTACAGGAAAAACGAAAAAACCTAAAATCGTTCTAAGACAAGAAAAGACAGAAATGGGTATGTTTTCAATCCAATTTAACGATTTCATTGGTTTGTGATATCCGATTTGCTTTTTATTATCACGTGTGAAAATTTTTGCAATCGACCGTTGTACGTGCATGCAGCGAAGACATTAAGATTGGTTACGCTTTTCCATTTGACTTTCCATGTGGAAATTGCGTCTTGTCATGAAAGGAGCTCTTTGAACCTTTTCGGGTTATTAGGTTATCATAACTGCCCTTTTTCTCGTAAAGAATTTTGACTTTTATTAGCTCTAAACTTAAACGGAAACAGGAAAATGGTAATTTTTTATACCGTTTATTAATTTAAAGTATTGGCTTTTATGAATATTGTAAGCATTTTAGTTTTGATATACTCAGTTAAGGTTTTATAAGTAAATAAACACAAAATAATTTAGCTGCCGTTTTTCATACTTCTACAGTTTACAGCGATGAAAACAAACACTCAAGAAAGTACTTGTTTCATCAAAAGAAAGACTTAATAAACAAACTGAAAGGTTTATGTCAACATTTCCTTCTAAATATTCCTCTATGTTATTAGAAAAATTGTGTATAAACTACTGTGGTTAGAGCCGTCAATAGAACCATCGAACGGTTAGTGCCGCACCATGAAATACCGCTTTCTTACAAAATCCAACCTCTTCCAAATCCTCCTGAGGGCTTCCTCAGGTTATGTTCGATACTTTTGGCTGCTATGTTACAACGTTGTGCTTTAAGTCAGAATACTTGATTTCTGTATCATTCTGCGTATCTAGATATTCTCAATACGATAACTCGGTTGAATGTTATATGACTTCGAAAGGAACTAGTAAATTATTAATTTGTAGCGGTAAGAACACGATGCAAAAAACTAGAAATTGACCAGTGTTTGGTTGGATTCTTATCAATAATTCTCATGAAGTCATTCGAGAAGTATTACAGATTCGTGTTTCTTTTGTAAAACACTAGTATGCAGCTGCATCCAGTTGAACCAAACTCGTCCTCATAAAGTTGGTATGGGACTAGACAGATGAGATGTCACAACTATAACATGGCCTCACTATACGTGGGTTATGCATTAGACATGAGGATGTAGTACTGTATGTACGATAACAAGACTTTATTAAGACTTTAAAGTTACCTTCCACAGGTAATGTAAATAAAGGTAACATAAAAATAATGGTTTATGCAATGTTTCGTGTGTTCAGCTGAAGATAACGACTGCTCAGGCTCTGTGTAGACGTTTGTTATTTTAAAATTTGAATAAAATATACGGTGAAGTTGAAGACCTGACATTTTTGAAGACGAAATGTCCACTGAATGCGATAAACCATCGCTCAAGGATGTGCCTAGCAGTAATCTAAGATCAAAGTATTCAAGCTTTCCTTTTGTTAGTAGAATTTCTATTGGGTCGGCTTTCGAGGCTATTGAATGTAAGGCCTTATCCTCTAGTAGGGTTGTCAAATGTGCAACTTTGCGAAATAATCCTTGTCTCTTTGAAAGTCATGTCAGATAAAAATTAACGTAGCCAGCCTTTTGTGAAACATTTTTGCTTTGCACTTATATACAATGGCCTCGCTAGCGATGCGACAATGGCGGGGCAAGGGATGCAATTTTCCTGCAGCTCTTTTGTTTTTAATTTAATTCATGTCATAATAAGTGAACATTTGCATGTATTTATGATTCAAAGAGCACTGTGATAATCCCTTACAACATAAGACAACGCCGAGAGAATATGAACGATGCACCAACCTGCAAAAATAAAAGTTCTGTAAATTTTTTGACTAAACTTCGTCACGTATAAGTAACATGATAATTCTCGATCATAATTTCGATATCCTTTTTTTTCAACTGGCCTGATTGCATTTTTGGCATCGGTATCGATCCCTAATCACCCCCTGATAGTTATTTTGGAAATATATTTCATGTACAGAATTGATCTCTCTACAGATTTATTTATTAGTATAGATATAGATAGAAGCGATAAGGCCCATACAGCCAAACTGCATAAGTATACTAATCCGATGCACCATTGGCAAGTCGGATTGGCTGCCACAATCGGAGTTCAGCCACCGTATTGGCTAACGCGCTTAAATCCTCCATACGTTATAATATAGGTCTTGGCCATAATGCGTTTTGATAGGCTTTCACAGATTGACAAGAATTTACAAAAAATCTATATTAAAAACTTGAGCACAAAGTATTTGGTTTATATCTTTTGCTAGATTTTGCAAGAAATTTTAAGGTAAAATTACAATAATGTTTCAAGCTATGACAGTGCTCGGCATCTCGAGAACTACAATAACTGAAAGAAGAACTTTGCCTTTAACCGTCGTTGCTAAATTGGGATAAGAAGCAGCAAACTTGCCTTTGATAAAAAATAAGGCCAACTACACTCGCTTTTCACTTTTTAAATATCAAAATTAGCACTATGTATTTTTTTCTAGACTTATATAAAAACTTTAAAATTAGAAATAATCTTTAGCTTAGATACTCTACATGACATTGGAGGCTTTGGTCAGCAAGTGGGATAAGAAACAGTATAAAATTAATAAGTAAATAAAAATTAAGATAACAGAAGTAACTATTTATAAAAATTTAAATACTTTAGATCTTTATCCAAATCACTGTTATTGTATTTTCATAGTAGTATGTATCAAGCCCAGTACAAAGTGAAATCTGAATTAAATACACTGAAAGCAAGTTGTGTTCTTGATTTCAGATAAGCTGGATTATTGAGAACTTTCGAATACATTGATACTAGTGTCTTCTGCCCTTGTCAACCCTGTTTCGAGAAGTGAGACACTCACGTCCTCGCCAACTATTCCGGGTTTGACGACTTCTAAAACTTGATCACATTTATATTCAAGGACTCGTTTTAAATTGCTATTCTCAGTATTAGAATAGATGAAAGTTTCACTTTGACGTCAAACCCAATAAGAAGTTTTGATTTTTTAAGTCTAGGGTGCTGTGATACTTAAACTTTGACGCCCCTAATACTGTTTTTAGAACCTCTTGAAGTCACAAATTAAATTTAGAACGACGATGGCCAGTGTCTTTTTACAATAATAGCATGTATAGTTTTGTTGGACACTATGTAAATTTTAAAACATAAAATGTACCTTTTAATAAATAAATAATAATAAAGAAAGAACAAGAAAGTTAACCCCATGTGGGATACGCAGCTGGAAAGATGGATAGAGAGAGAGAGTTTAAAAAAATAACAATGAAAATGAACGAATAATTTGGATTGCATAAGCGGGTTAGGTTATTTATTATGATTTTATTGTTGCTGACTAATGCAGTTTTTAATGTCTACACTGTAGGTAAACTAGAGTATGCTATCAGTTTAATGACATTCAAGGTTGAAAAAGTAGACTGTATAAGTACAGTTTCAGAAAAGCCTGGCTTAGCCTATTTATTTTCGGCAAGCTTACCGACCAAAACAAAGAATATATTAGGTGCTTATCGTTCCGCGTTTATCGTAAAACCCGAACGAGGCAAATTATTGCTGCACCACCG
>NWSH02000050.1:6540995-6558597 GCA_002382865.2 Heliothis virescens | reverse complement strand
TTTTTTTTCAACTGGCCTGATTGCATTTTTGGCATCGGTATCGATCCCTAATCACCCCCTGATAGTTATTTTGGAAATATATTTCATGTACAGAATTGATCTCTCTACAGATTTATTTATTAGTATAGATATAGATAGAAGCGATAAGGCCCATACAGCCAAACTGCATAAGTATACTAATCCGATGCACCATTGGCAAGTCGGATTGGCTGCCACAATCGGAGTTCAGCCACCGTATTGGCTAACGCGCTTAAATCCTCCATACGTTATAATATAGGTCTTGGCCATAATGCGTTTTGATAGGCTTTCACAGATTGACAAGAATTTACAAAAAATCTATATTAAAAACTTGAGCACAAAGTATTTGGTTTATATCTTTTGCTAGATTTTGCAAGAAATTTTAAGGTAAAATTACAATAATGTTTCAAGCTATGACAGTGCTCGGCATCTCGAGAACTACAATAACTGAAAGAAGAACTTTGCCTTTAACCGTCGTTGCTAAATTGGGATAAGAAGCAGCAAACTTGCCTTTGATAAAAAATAAGGCCAACTACACTCGCTTTTCACTTTTTAAATATCAAAATTAGCACTATGTATTTTTTTCTAGACTTATATAAAAACTTTAAAATTAGAAATAATCTTTAGCTTAGATACTCTACATGACATTGGAGGCTTTGGTCAGCAAGTGGGATAAGAAACAGTATAAAATTAATAAGTAAATAAAAATTAAGATAACAGAAGTAACTATTTATAAAAATTTAAATACTTTAGATCTTTATCCAAATCACTGTTATTGTATTTTCATAGTAGTATGTATCAAGCCCAGTACAAAGTGAAATCTGAATTAAATACACTGAAAGCAAGTTGTGTTCTTGATTTCAGATAAGCTGGATTATTGAGAACTTTCGAATACATTGATACTAGTGTCTTCTGCCCTTGTCAACCCTGTTTCGAGAAGTGAGACACTCACGTCCTCGCCAACTATTCCGGGTTTGACGACTTCTAAAACTTGATCACATTTATATTCAAGGACTCGTTTTAAATTGCTATTCTCAGTATTAGAATAGATGAAAGTTTCACTTTGACGTCAAACCCAATAAGAAGTTTTGATTTTTTAAGTCTAGGGTGCTGTGATACTTAAACTTTGACGCCCCTAATACTGTTTTTAGAACCTCTTGAAGTCACAAATTAAATTTAGAACGACGATGGCCAGTGTCTTTTTACAATAATAGCATGTATAGTTTTGTTGGACACTATGTAAATTTTAAAACATAAAATGTACCTTTTAATAAATAAATAATAATAAAGAAAGAACAAGAAAGTTAACCCCATGTGGGATACGCAGCTGGAAAGATGGATAGAGAGAGAGAGTTTAAAAAAATAACAATGAAAATGAACGAATAATTTGGATTGCATAAGCGGGTTAGGTTATTTATTATGATTTTATTGTTGCTGACTAATGCAGTTTTTAATGTCTACACTGTAGGTAAACTAGAGTATGCTATCAGTTTAATGACATTCAAGGTTGAAAAAGTAGACTGTATAAGTACAGTTTCAGAAAAGCCTGGCTTAGCCTATTTATTTTCGGCAAGCTTACCGACCAAAACAAAGAATATATTAGGTGCTTATCGTTCCGCGTTTATCGTAAAACCCGAACGAGGCAAATTATTGCTGCACCACCGCCTGTTAGATAGGCCATGGCTGGCAAGCTGTCACAGCATAGCGTGATATTATCAACTTTTTATTCGCCACGCTTGCCAAATGTGGATAATAATCACTGCATTTAAACTGTTAGAGATCATAAGCATTGAGTTTATAATTTAATAATATATAGATATTATATTTCGTATTGTTGTTTTAATTGAAAAAAAAACGCTTTAGTAAAACTTAAGTGTTTCAGGATATATCAAGTAACCACAAAATTACGTCTTCCATAACACGCACTGGTTTTCTATTCACGCTCTTCTAGACGGTCATCAGAACATTTCAAAGCTGTATTTAAAGAAAATGGTTTGTTGACGTTCCCTAATGTGGGAATGAAAGCAGGATGGCGTGGCAGCTGTTTGTTATACAGGGCGCGTTGTAAGTCAAGCGAAGTTGGTGGTCGGCGCGCTCATGAGCTGCTAACAACGTGATATTACTTGCACTGCTTAGGATTTTTATATGTTTATTTTTTGCTTAATTCATAGTCAGTGTGTTTAGCTTTTTATTTTAGAGCTTCATTGAGGGAGCATTTATTGGGGTTGCTTTTTTATATCGAACTTAATGGAAACTTGAGCCTATGTTGGAAAATCACCTGTGAACCAATAACTCCACAATTATAACATATACATATTTGAGATTTTTTGCTGATTTTAAACGTTTTAATTTCAAAAAACTTTGCTGGTTGGTATAGAGCATAAGCTGCACAATAAATAAAATAATAAAAAGGATATATGTTATTCGGATATATCTCAACGTGGCAATAATAAAGATTTAAACATCTGTGGAGTCGATTAGGTGATTGAGAAAACGTCCCATTCGGAAACGGAGACATTTTCACTTCCGACTGAAACCGAACAAGTGGAAGAGAGACGGCCGTCATTTCCGAGTGTATTGTCGCTTCCGGTGCGTTTTCTATACACTTGCTACCAGTATATCGGGAACAGTTTGCCAGGACTCAGAATTGGTCACGTTTGTGATTGGGCCAGTTTCTTTGAACTCGTATGTATTAAATAAACCGAGACAATTATGTCTTCGAAGAGGAATGAGACTGTTATTGCTTAGTTATTTAACAAGTTCACGATAGTATTGCATTCCTTTCCAAGAACAGCTGCTGTCCGTGGACGTATTTGTGGTATTCGTGGCATCGTGCTGGTTTTATACAGCGTATCTTTGCTGAATATTTTTTTGATTTTGTGCTGAGATATTCTTTTTTAATTTTTAAGAAAAGTCTTAATTTTTATGCAGAGTCTGAGATTGAACGACATTATAACATCTTCATTACTATAAACTCATGCAAACTCATAATTTTTTGCTCTGGATAAATTAGATTCTCGATCGAATATGTAGAATTTTACTTAAATTAAAATATTCACCATCGTTTCATAAATAATTAATGTCCTTCCATTTATCGCGTACATGTTACCTATATTATGTATTTACCAAAACAACACTAATTTACATACACAAATTCTATTTTACGAAGTCAGCGAACATAAAGTTGTATCCAGAAAAGTAATAAACAATAAAATAAAACAGTTACATTCACTTTGTTGAGTTGATATCGTGGCGAGGTACGTACCTACAATGAAGTGGGTGCCAAAAAAACTTTGAGACGTTCGTCGTCGCTACTGTTTTCTTTATTGTCATAGACTCCAATGCTAGTTGATAAGTTTTCGAAAAATATATCGTAGTAATACAAACTACTAGCCATTTCCCAACTAGGGATATTGAATTCGGCATCCAGTCAAACCTGAAAAAGATAACATGTCGCACAAAATGTGATGAGTTCACATTCGAATAAGAAGTATTACGAATTTTTAGGTATATCTACCATCTTTTCTTATATTAATGACTGAAATGTTATAAAATGCATAAAACATCATTGTCAAGTTATACCAGTCTGAACTATTATTAGCTGTGTCCTAGATAACTTAGCCGCTACTGATGCCGTTAATTCTCCTGATGGGTGCCTCTGTCACGTCTCACGACATGTCTCACTGAGGAACGTCTGAAGGCCGTCCCTTTGTCTACCAGACCAAACAAAGCGAATTTACTATAGTTACGAATTAATAACCATTTTATGTTCGATACATTATTCCATTTTCTTTTACATTCAGCCCGTTGCATTGTATTGAACTCGTATTGTATGGTCTCCATTTGCAACTGTTCACGTTATTATTATGTAGGGTATTTCTTTAACGTTGTATGAAAATTATAACATTGTTGCAACTGTATTGTATTGTTGTTATTTAGTAAAAAAGTTTAACGTAGTTTACAATATTCAGATTATAAAAATTTTCAAGTACAGACAACAGTAAATGAAGTTAGCACAATCTGTCTTCTGCAACAGAATTTTAACCATATTACAACAGTGGAAAGTTAATTTTCGATTGGTAAAGTTTGACAGATTCGGGTAGGATTGTACTGCTGTGGCCTATACATAGCAAAACTCTTGTGGTCGACCAATTTATTTAGTGTAACATGTTTATTGAGATTCGATATTTGTTAACCACATTTCTATATAGATGTGGCTGACATATGAGAGGAAAAGAAATCTGTGTCTGATGAAAGCTCATAAATACGAACAATATTGAAAAGAAAATGACTTACACAGTCAACGTGCATGATCTCACGATCTTCGTCCTAAGCGTCAGTGGAACAGAAACGTTAAGTCAAAGATAACAAGCACTACTTATTAACAATAACGATTGTATTTTCCGATTAATTAATTAAATATTGAGAACTTTTGGACTGTTCGTGTTCTAGAGTAAAATTGTAGCCGGGGACACAAGAACTGACTGCACCAAGCAAATACACAGTTCAATCATTCGTGTGTTTAGTGAGTTCCTAGTTTAAATTGTGCAAAATGATCTTGCCACCCGGATATAACACAAATATTACTACTGATCCAGGTTTTTGTATTCTGTGGCTTAATAATGTTTAAAAGCTATATGCCCTCCAAGTGGCCAATGATTTATTAATAATTACATTTGAAATACAATAAATTTTATGATATGCCATGTCAATATTTTGCTATGTATCAACATGAAAGTAGCATCAGTGCAGAATCAAACTGTTACATTATGCATAAAACATAATAGAACCATAAAATACAACAGGACCTTATTATACACTCAATTTATATAATTAAACCTTATTAGATATTTAATAGAAGCGATTATTAAAACGAGAGAATAAATAGTATGAGCTGAGAGAGATGAGAGAGCACTAACGAAATCTCTTGCATATTAATAGCATAGATTGCACTGTCCATCGACATCATCAATTAACATATTGCCTAATTTGTGTGCTACAATTTCTATATTCGTTAACGCAGTGCACCGAAATTGCATTGCAAATGTGTGCCTAATTAGACGTGTTCTCATTATAATATATTGTTCTATAGCGCATGAGAAGGTTTTGTATGAATGGATTTAATTTTATGTTTGACTGTTTGCATTGATAAAATATAACTGGTCAAAATTAGTTCAGTAGTTTACCATGTTTGTAATAAAAAGCTCGCTTGGGGGATCAGGACCTCCTGGAAGTCTTTAATTTATACTGCTTATTTTAAGTAAATAAGCAGTTTTCTATTTTCTAGTGTTTTATTAGTATTTTATTATATTCATGAAGATTATGTTATATGTAATTAAACACCTTTTGAGAACACGGATTGGTAGACTTCTTTAAAGATACCATTAGATAGATGTTTGTTGAAATCCGTAAGGTCGTCTAGAATATATATATGTGGCAATAAAGAATATAACATAATATATTTGACTTTGACTTTAAGATACGCGTGAAAATAAATATAACCCATTTGGTCGAGCAAAATACAGAAAGATACTTTCGAATAATATTATCATTTATTTTTCTTGGCTCTAAATATTGAAAGAAAATTCAAATAAATCATAAGGCTACTACGAAATCACAATTTTGTCACAGTGTCTTCACGATTTGAGAAAAGGCAGCGACCCGAACGTTTCTGCCATATGCTGCAGAAAACGGTACAATTTATGATGGTATTGTCAGTCCTAATAAGATCTGACATGAAGATGTATGATTTATCTCTACGTAGTTAATATTTATTAGAAAAAGTTTTGAAAATATTTTTCACTAACTAACTGACTGATACCTATTCGAAGTTCTTATTTGTTGAGCCTCTTGAGACTAACTTGATTAGTTATAATTTTATTTTTATATGAAAAACATATATTCACTGAAATCTACTTGGTCTTCTTGGTCATACTACCGCACCTTCCCAATTAGGAATTGGTTAGTTGACCCAGTGGACTTTTGCTCTCTCCTTGATCTATGATACATCGCTACATAGGAAAAACGGACGGTCAAAAACCGGGACAGGTACTCAAAGGCAACGGTCAGCTTTCGGTCACGCTATATAATACTATATATATATACAGTAGGTTGGTACAGGGTAGCTTTTCACCATACTAGTAGGTACACCTAATACATATGAAATAAGATGGCCTGATACGAACTCACGATATGCAACATATCGCTTGCTACTTGATATTCAGAGGTTAGTCTCATGCCAGATTCAACTTGATTTTAAGTTGAGACTTGCATTTATAATGCACACAGGATCACTTGCGTCGCCAGTTCTGTGGGTCGTAACTTTGAACATAATTAGCCTAGATACTCATGACACCGAAATGTAGGTCGATTTCTGGTGCATATTATTCATCGTGTGAATAATTGAAGCGAATTCTTAAATAAAAATATTTAAAAGAATAATTCTCTATAAATGTATTAGTAAAAAACAATTCACTAAAATCAATAGTTATTTTTTAGCAGGCATTTACTTAGTTTTTGCTTTCTTTAATATTTCAACGTTGGCGTATTATGTAAGGTCGTGAATATTATAACTTCCCCTCATATACCTATCGACGCGAATAAAAACCGAATAAAAGTTCAAGTTGTAAACATTTTTTATGACATTCCCGTACAAACTATAGTTAACAAGAATGTTATGAACATGTTAATAGCATTGTTTCACAGCATATTTCATTACCGTGTTTTGCCACTAACTTTGGAGCTGCGACACCATAACATTCAGTTTTCATGAGACCCCTGAAAGTTGCATGTTTCGAGTATTTCTTGTTAAATATTAATTCACTGTAATGTAAAGACTTGCTAGATGTTAGAGTACAAATGTTATTTACCTTTCACTAATAAATTACAGCAATTAGTTTATTACGTTTATCATAACATGTTATCCACATTCGATATATCCTTAATATAGAACATCTTTAAGCTTAGAAGTATCATTATTTGAATAGTGTGTTGACATAGAATTGTCGACACAAAATATGAGGTATTTTTCAATCACCTGTCGATGAGTTCATGGTATAATATTTTTAAAAGTGAATGACCTAGCTTTAGATCTAATCGCTGACGTACTCAAAAGCTTTGTCGGTGCCAATTTTAAAATACGAATATGCAGAAATGGTTTTCTGTAAATTAAAGACCGATACGAAAAAAAATATAACTACAAATTAGGCTACATACATAAAGGCTTAAATAACACACTACTCTGAATTCTCATGAATTGCGATACAGGAATAACTACGTCATTCATCGTGTTCTTCGTTGTAGTTTAGTATTCTAGGAAGAGGGACTTCATTTAATAAGTATGGTGCAGATATTGGTACCAGGCACGAACTAAATCTTAGCTTGGTATTAAGATTATATTCTGAATGGAATCTTGAAAAGGTGACTGTGAAGCATATTCTGAGAACTAGTTATACATCCCTCTTTATACGGATTCCTTGCCGTTACTGAAATATTTCATTAATTAACACGAAACTAGTGATAAAGTAATAAAACCTAGAGTTCACTCTTCACCTTTAGTATTTACAAAATTACTTTGACTGACGGTAAAATCAGTAATAACAATTTATTTTACCTAATATTCACAAATATTTTTATTTCCACCGTGAACTAGCCCCGGGCGACCGCATCAAACAATCAAATAAGCCAAGTAACTGACACCAATAATAATAAACAAAATATGAAAGTGAAGCCGTTTTACGTGGAATATAATATTTTCGATATCCACTCCGCTGATTAAAATTTACTTTATTCATTTGAAAAGCCCACCTGATCACGTGCTCATCATCAATTGTTGATTATGATTACAGTATAATGAAACATCTATCATTGTCTAGTCGCCAGTTTGTCAAGATCCACGTGATAAAGCCGCGAAACACGGTTACCCATTTCGTGTTTTCTCAAGTAAAGATTTCCGTAGACAGTAAAAATGTCCAAACTTTTGCCAACAGCAGCATAACGTAGTGGCTGTAACTTGTTTTGGGACATGTTTAACGGAATTATCTTATTGTTTGCTTTCGCGGACGAAGCACAAAAGAGAACAGTTGTTTTCATCTTGTAAGTTGCATTTCTCACTCATGATAAATATGTTACAAAAGCTATATGGAGACGTTGAGACTTAACAAAAGATTTAAGTCATTCAAAAGTTTAATATGGTACAAGAAATGTTCAGACTTTGTGTTCATTTAGTTTCACTTGTTCACTTGATTTTCAATAATTTCGATGCAATAACGATGACATTACATTTACTTATTCAAATGTTTGTTTAAGTAATATGAAACTTTAGTTTTTGTGGAATTCAGTAGGAATTTCATTGGGCGAATTACTGTTTCGAGTGATGAAACTGGTACATAGTTTGCAGTAAAGCTTTGATTGACAAGGGTGAGGGTGATGGGTTGGCCGGCGAGCCAGCGAGGTGCAAGCCGCGCGGTCACGTGCGCCCGCCACGCTCTCACACATATAAAACATCCTTTGAATCACGCTCACCCATTTCTCGACATATGCCCTCTTGACACGGCTTCCAATCTGTAAATATTTATATCGTGTTGACACAAGTTCGTATGTAGTGTGACTATGCAAAGTCAATTCTCCCGCGTCACCGACTGAAAGGGAAACGCGGCTAAAAATATTACTTTTGACATTGTTTTTATGGAATGTTTTTCGGAATACGGTGGCGTGTGGAGATAATTTATGTCAGTTGGATTGCGACCTCTTTCGGTTCGATGGTTCACTATTATAAAGAAACAGATTTACGGCATGATTGCTAAGCTCGACGTGCTAGGCAATTTGGTTTTTGTTATTTGTGTTACAGAGACTACTCGTTCTTGTGGAGTGTTTCAATCATCGCTTCTTACAACACCCATGGGAAGTGAAAGGATCGTCCTATTTGTAACCGAGGCCTTTCTACCCAGAGTATAAATAAATTATAAATAACAAGCAGCCCGCAGCAGTACACAAACAAGTACATTTCGTACTACATGTACAGTATTAGGGGCTTTTGTGTTCACTTGTCTCAGTCATGGACACAATCAAGAAAATACTACGTGTTTTTTTTATAAAGAAATGTATTATGATGGACAAATTGCAACTTGCTGGGGAGTTTGTTCCACCATTTCTTCTTACCAGCAAAATCACATAGGAAGTGGCGAAGGGCGGGCGTTTTGGGGGCTGTTTTTTGCAAACATTGACCTTCAAAAAGTGCTGATTTTCAGCCTACTTTGAATAAATAACTTTTTATTTTTATCTTTTAATGACATCATATATACTAATACTTAACCGATTATTTATTTCTACTTCACTAAAATGAATATTTTACTGAAATTAATATCCTAACAGCAAACTGTTATTTTAATTTAATTATGTCATTTTCATGTAAATTCATGTTAATTAGCTATTCGATTTATACTAAACGTAGTATAAATATAGAGATTCATCTAGTCATAGAAAAAATATATTTAATAAAAGAACATTTTATGTTCTACTACTACTGGTTCTGCAAAGAAATTTCACCAGGAATCCATTACGTGTCGAGAACTTTCAGATTTCTATTTAATAATATTGTAATCCACCTACCTACTTGGAAAAGCCATAAAACTTGTGTAACGCCTTATATAGACGTACATAAACATCGGTAATTTTGAGACAATAAGTCCAAGGATTCGGCACTGAAAGTGAACCTATCTTAGTTACATCCCTAGCTTGAAGGATTAAATGATAATACGTATTTTCCGTATCATCACTAAGCGAGGCCTTACAGTAATCTTGGGACTAAGAAGTGGTTTCATTCTATGTATACCTTGTTTCACTATTCACGAGGCTTGAACAAAATGTTAAACCTGAATTTCTGCACGTTCTATGTGAATGCAACCCAGTGATGCATAAGCAAAATGTGCATCTAGGGAGCATTATGTTACTCACATGAACTAGGACACAAATCTTCACTAAGAATTCAACAGTTCTTTACTGAAATGTATTAGAGAGGATCTCTAAATTAAAATGGTATTTGCACCTTTATTTAAATTTTTGAGCAGCTATTTTTAAACGTAGTTACCTACGTATTTAATATTCACGCCGATATTATAAATAGAAAGTACAGGGCCACTTCAATACAGCTGCATCATCAATTTTCACCGTTTATTGTGATATTTCAGAAACATAAGAAGCACTGTCCTAATTCGATTGAATACCTTTGAAAAGAAAGTTAGTCTGATGCCATTGTTATTGCGACTGTACCTTCATTGTTACAAGCTTAAAATTTTCGAAAGAAGGGCAAGTGATCAAAGACAAAACCTTTCCAGTGCTATTCTACTTTATTATCAAAAAGTTTCATTAAGGAAAAGTTGACGGATGTTTGCCGGTTTATTGTCCAATTCATTTGTGTGGAAGCGAGCGCAAACCGCTACGGTAAATAATGGAAATGCTGGGGACTCCGTCGCCTCGCGCTGTGTTCACGCCACCAGATTATTGTGCACTAAGTTTGTCTTGCTCGTTATGCTCTAACAGAATACGAAGAACAAACTTTGTTATTGCAGCACTGATAGCACGTATTAAACAACGCTCTACATACCTTATATTAGCCGACTCGAGCAACTTAAAACGGCAAAGGTATTTAGGACCGTTGTCTGTGTCCGCATTATTTTTTAATATCTGCACCTATTTCTAAAATAGGTGTATTGTAGGGACTTCACGTGTAGCTGTTTGTTACGTGTAACGAGATACTTTGATGTATGCCAGGCAAGCACACCGTGGACAGCCGGCCTCACTTAGTAGGTACTTGCTAGTCGGGGTATATTTTTAACATGACATGGTTACCTATTTAATGTAAGTATTTAGAGCCAATATCCTATAGCATATATCCTTCCGGGGTGTAGGTTAGTGAATAGGAGCTATTCTTAGAGTTATCATACCCCTAATTTCGAACAAAACTGATAGTATTGAAATGAATGTCCGCCCCCGCTCGACTTGTTTACCAAAAGTTATTTTTAGAACATTTCCTACGTGTACAGTAAGCTATCAAGGGTAAAACAGAATTTATCGACTTAGTGGGGTTATTTCGTTAACTACGCGGTAACTTCGTTACGTAGAATTATGTAACGACGCATGACGAGCTCAAACTAGTTTATGTCTAATATTTGCTTATCTAGAGTGATGTTACATTTTGGAAAGCAGTGCGCTGTCCACTAGGGAGGGGTCTATAGTTTAGGGTCGTTAATGTTCACTAAGCAATTGTGTAAACTGTAGGTACTTTGTTTAGTTATACCACCGGAAGAAAATCATTTCGAGTTCTACATGAATGCCTTATTGTTAAATCTATTATTGAAGTCAATGGCTAACTTTATAAATAAGTATCACGGTCTGATTTATTTATTTTTTTCACAACTGTTATGTTTTCAACATATTCTTTTTAAAAAGCATTCCGCAAAAGCTAAAGCAAGCCCCGCAATTTGCCGCCAGTTTGTCATATTTAATTACTGTCTTGAGAACAGCGGCGCAGACGATCATAATTTAATTCGAATTTCAGTAGTTGGTACCTTAGCGTGCGGAGTACGATTTGTTCTCGTTTGTTTCATGTATCTAGTGCGCCGTATGCATAAATATTTGGAAGAAATCCTTTGCCTCCAAACATAAAAATATAAAACGATTTATGTGTTTATGATAGGGTAACATTTCCATTTCGCAAAAGTAATATATCATTCATTTTGTTTCAGGAAAATCGGTCTTCGCGTTGCGTTCAAGTGAATAACAAGCCACGTGACATTTGCGTGACAGTGCGCAACAATCATCATAATAGCTAAAACACAGTAACTGATCTAGTCAATTACGAATAATAAAATAAGTCTTGAGTGTCTCTTGTTAGGGTTAGAGCTATATAAAATGCTTTTACATGTGTTGTTTGTTGTCTTCATTAGTCTCTAATCGCCTAGGTAATAAAGTCTGGGTGTGCAACTCTATATAACTGTGCAAGTGTGGTGTACAAATAGTCAATTAAGGACTTGGCAGCGGTAATTTATTACGAGGTGAGCTCATGTTCAGTTACCTAAATATTAGATTAGAAAGCACAAATTGTTAAAAAGTTTAGTGGTAATATATCATGTCGACATCGATTTCGCGTTACTACAAAGAACGGTATAAATTATAATTGTTGCGGTCGTTACAAACCTGCGTAATAAACTGTTCGCAAAGTTGTTCAATATTTTAGTTTAATGAAATACAGAAATGCCGAACTAATTTATAAAAGTAACATAATGAATTTCAGTTTATTTCAGCGAACATTTTCGCGGCATATTCAGAAAGTTATGTCCCTAAGATACATGGGTAAGAACGTTATTCATCGTTCTATATTATAAATCTTTTTGAATGCTTTGCAGTGGAGTAAACAAACTTGGCGAAGTTTAGTGAGCGTTCGGAGCGTTCGCGCTGCAGCGCTTTAAAAATCAACATACACAGTATACATACATGCAACCCCGGTATAGTTCATTGGGTAACTGATGCATAATATAAAATCTGCGCTCGCTCGGCATTACAACCTCAATTTATATTCGCGTGTAAATCCTGCTTATTTTTTCCCGCAGTCAGTGAATTTATCCAACGAATTCATCTTAATCAACGCAAACTTCCCGGCTTAGGAATACACAACTACGGTGAAATACTAATTTACTTTAGTTTCTAAGTTCCTTAAACACCTAACTTTTAATTCCTTTCTTTTGAGAACCATTAAATTCCGAAGTATTACAAATTGGGTAAAAAGGGGAAACTAATTTGAATCTTCCTTAAACATTCTGTGCCGTTCGGAGGGGAGCCAGTGCCAACATCTTTGCTCTCTACGCAGTGGTAACAATTTATTGAAAGTCAATAAATATAATGTATATAAATGTAACTCACTGTATCATCTTCAGGTTGCATCTGTGGTCTAATGTATCACATTCTTCTTTCCGACTGGTTAAAATATGATACCAGTGCACAGTTGCCATACAAGTGGTGAAAGTTTTATTCAGTCTGATATGCCGTTGCTTGCAAAATATAAATTGCACCCGCTTGAAATTACCTCTACGTTTTATGACACAAACGAGAAAAAAGTTATGCACCATCCGCGCCTCATCGCCTCATTTTACACTACATTTTTTTCTCTTAATTGAAAACTGATAATAATTTATGCTTATATTTTCACGACCCGTCATACTTTTGCTTAAAGGTATTATCTTTGTATAACATTTCATTTTAATTAATTCTACTCCTACAAGTAATTATTTCCACTTATTAAGAAATACTGGTAGTTAAATAATTGTTTTATCGTAGTTGAAGAACATTATTTTTTAATTAGTATAATGTGGTACTAGGTTAATTATGTTCCAGATTTATTTAAAAGAATGGTAATCTTTTTATAGCGATTGCGAATAATTAATTGTAAAATTTTCGAAATAACTCCATGGGTTGTGAGTATTTGATACTCAGAATTCAATGCATATTGATAGCGATTATTCTCTTTTTGGGGAATTATTGGTACACGTTTTCATTTATAGGCAACTGTTTGGTGAGACGAATCGGATTGGAAACATGTGAATGTGTATATTGAATGCGGTAGAAATTAAAGGTAATAATAAGTACGAATAAAAAGATAATGTCGACTGTTATGGTGATACTGCAATAATGTACTCGGTTGCAGCACTGACTTCGATTATTCTACAACATAATTTTTGATTAGTGCCGGTACATTCAACTAAAAATAATTTTGAATTGTGATGAAATCCAATGGTAATCAATATCCACTGTGCAAGTATATAATATTCAATAAATAACAAATACAAAAGCTCTTTTATTTTTATTCCAAGTTGTATATGTGTCAAGTTAAAATTAATGTGTTACACACAATACAAGAAACACGCATCAATTTCTAGTTTCTAAAGAAACAGTTCGGTCTCCTTCGAATCCTGAATAGAGAAATAATTAGTTGTGGAATTGGGACGATTGACAAGTGACAGAACGCAAACATACGTAGATGGCTTTGTCCGTGTGTGCTTTACCGAGACGTTATTTAGCCAAGGAGACACGTCCACAATCTGCCTTTTCACAAGGGGACTCCATCACAAAACTCATTTGGCATTCAGCCACCTACAATGGCTCGTGTGGATGCGAAGCGGTTTAAAATACCTGCTTTTTTGCCGACACAAGTTGGCACGTTCAAATCCGAATAGGACGCTTTAAATAAAAACAAATGAATAAGTAACTCCTCCTCCGCATATACCAACATGTAACGGTGTCAACTTCATTACTGTTAGTCATCTCCCACCTCTAAATAACTGAAATTATAATAAGTTGGTGAAACGTGATTGTGTTCCTTAACTGTTTTTTTCAACGATATTTAGACGTGTATAAATGAGTGTTATTAATGTCTAACGAATATTTTACTGAACGCCGAAAAACTTATAAATGGTCGGTATTAAAATTTCGCTGTTTCGGAAGAAGAATTTATTTCGTGTCAAAGGACGTTCTAAAAACTTTGATAACGCTTTTTATGAAGTTTGTAAAGATATTTTGTTTGCACCTTCTTCATATTTAGATGACGTAGACGGAATTGTTTTTAATGTATAGTTTTTACTAGCTTTCCTAAAGCGGTTTTATTTTATTTGCCCATTAGTTTTAGATCGTCTCAATAATGTTATTCTCTAAAATATGTATTTAATCTCGTTTTGATTTAAAAATAGATATGTACATTATACAGAAGCAGGATGCAAATCGTGATTAAAGCAAAATAGAGCAAAGTAAACCAAATGATTGGGATAAATATCTCGGTTGGATGATTTGGCAGCAAATGGTTCGTTAGTTCGACGGTAGTGTTGAGCGCGCACTGCATCCGGCTGGCGGAAAAACTGACAACGGCAAATACAAATCGCGCTTTCTCTGCGTCGTCGCTGCCTCTATCCACCGCCCGCCCGCTCGCTCCGCCACGCTGCCGCGCGTCACGAGCCCGCGCCCGCGCTCGCCTCTCTAACATCACTACTACTACATCAGTGTATTTTGTTGTTTTCGCTGAAAATACTACGTACTAGCTCGTTAACTAGTCATACTAACATATACCTACATAGTTGCATGATAACTTTATCTGTATTGACTCATTTATATTATGTATCTAATACCTCACCTTTTATTTTTAAGGCCCTTTCAACTCTAACATTCCAACAAAACTTTTGATTAATTTTTAAATTTTGATTACCTTTTCGTACAATTTAGAACCTCGTTTGATGCGCAGGTATACTAAAAATTATTTATTTACACGAGCAAATCGTGTTATTTTCACGAATGAAGTAATGAATTGACAATGAAGTTGTTTTCGGAGAAGTTTCAATTGTGTTGCGGAAACTCTAATATATAAAAACAAATTTTCACGTAATCAGCATCATATCGGAGGTCCCCGAAGGGTAAGCAGAGTTGTAACAACCGAATATATCAGTTAATTTATTAGGCCCGCGTTACGGGGGATGTGTCTCCAGACTACCGTAAGAAATGTCATCCCATGAAACATCAGCACTGATTAGAAAACCCGCCGTTATTCATTCTTAGGTAATAGATGATGTGAAGAATTTATTCTGCTACTAATGTTATGTATTTATTTAATACGGGTTCCTAATGCCCTTGTTTGTACCTTTAAATATTCATCTGATTGAAAAACAAATATAGCGCGTGCGTGAGATTTCATTATGGTTTCTAAATGGAAAAACTGTGTACGGTTTGTGTCATCGCATATTCATGGGGCATTTTCGTGAGTCGACCTCTCAAGATTTGCGCACCGACTAAGTAAACAACGTCTAATGGAGGGATTCCAGGAGGTTACGTGACGTTTATAAACATTCAATCCTTTGTAATTTATGTATTAATTTATTACTTACCTGCGACAAGCCGGTAGCGGTCGTATAATGGACTACTACGTTTACGATTGCCATATTTTTTCAATGGTTTTGTCGTAGTAACTGTTAATAAAAGAGTATAATATATGGCAATGTAAATGTAAATGTTAATTTAATCTTTTTAAATATATACTATATAGCTTCTGCCCGCGACTTCGTACGCGGATCATGTCGCTTATGCCAGCGACAACGGGGTCGTCAAAATCAAAGATCTGAAGCATCTGATATCGTATTCTAAGACGTTACGGGGCGTAACGACTGAATACGCGAGGCTATTCAGAACTTTCATTTTTGTAAGTCAACCCACCAGACTAAACAACTTTTGCCAAGACATCATTCCTATACGTGTTATAGTGTAGCTGGGCTCTTGAAGTTCCACATAGGGTGTTCTAGATCTTCAAATTAAATATTTCAGCAGAAAAATTTCATCACGTGGATAAATTTTTACAATGGCACCATTCTTGTATCTCTTATAGTTTAGCTCGTCTGTTGCGGTTCTGCATCAGGTAAACACATCAAAAACATAGGACTTTCATACAAACTACCAACCCCCGTTTTACTCCCCTAGGAGTTTATTTTCGTAAAATGCGATGCGATGTCTACACCCTAAGAGAAACCTATCTTCAAAATTTCATGTCACTTTCTTCAAAAATCATAAGCCTTCTATACAAATTACCAAACCCCTATTTACCCCCTAAGAGATGGAATTTCAAAAAAATGGTGAGACACGTGTTTGCTTATTTATTTCAAGGAGTAACTTCACGAAGTTTCATGTCGAAATTCGTAATTAATATTCATTCCCCATACAAAGCTTCAACCCCTATTTCAACCCCTTGAGACACGAATTCCAAAAAATCGTGAAACACGTGTTTACTTCTTTATTTCAAGGAATAACTTCACGAAGTTTTGTATCGAAATTCGTAATTAATATTGGTTGGCCATACAAATTTCAACCCCTATCTCAACCCCTAAGGAGACGAATTTTGAAAAATCGTTTCTTATCTCGCGTGAAACTCTTATGATGAACCTCTGTGCAAAATTTCAGCTTTATTGGTTTACGGGTTTGGGCCTTGTGTTGATTAGTTCGCCATACAAATTGTCAACCCCATTTTAACCGGAAACCCCATTTTAACTCTTTAAAGGATTTATTTAAAAACAGTGAAACACGTGTTTACATATTTATTTCAAGGAGTAACTTCACGAAGTTTCATGTCGAAATTCGTAATTAATATTCATTCGTCATACAAAGTTTCAACCCCTATTTCAACCCCTTAGGACACGAATTTCAAAAAATCCTTTCCTAACACGCGTCAGAGTCTTAAGATGAACCTCTGTGAAAAAAAACAGCTTTATAGGTTCACGGGTTTGGGCCGTGCGATGTTGAGTCAGTGAATCAGTCAGGACTTTAAGTTTTATATATATAGAAGAAGAAGATAGAAGACTACTCGACGCACCCGGATAAAAAGAAACCTATAGCCTACCTCGATAAATGAGCTATCCAACACTGAAATAATTTTTCAAATCGGACCAGTAGTTCCTGAGATTAACGCGTTCAAACAAACAAACAAACGCACTCTTCAGCTTTATAATATTAGTATAGATTAAATACTCTTAATCAACAACATTATTTACTATTTATTTGGAGA
>NWSH02000050.1:6507506-6520879 GCA_002382865.2 Heliothis virescens | reverse complement strand
CACCGACTTCTAGAGCCATGTGAAAAGTTTTATTTTATCCCTTTCAGTGTATTTTTGTGAAGTCGGTTTTGTTTTTTTGTAAAAAGTTTTTTATTTTATGCTTTTCAGTTTTCGGGCCTAAAACTATAATATCTTTAATACCCATACCCACCCACAGTGACAGTCGGTCCTGTTATAGTATCATCGACATAGAAAAGCGTATGAAATTTGAAGAGTTCTTTCGATTTCTCCAGGATCCCATCATCAGATCCTGACCTGGTGACAATGGGACCCAACTGCGAGTATACTCTTTCATATAAAGAAAGAATTTTCCAAATCGGTCCAGGCGTCTTCGAGAAATGGAGTAACAAAGACAAAAAAAAATAAAAAAAAACATAAAAAAAAATAAAAAAAAAACGGTCGACTTGAGAACCTCCTCCTTTTTTTTGAAGTCGGTTAAAAATAACAATAACCATTGAGAACGTTAAATATAACCGAATATTGTGGTATGCTTAAAATAATACGCGTTAAAGTCAGAATAGTTTCTTATTTTAAACACGATACTCCTCATTGTTTAGTAGAACGAGGAAAAGAACAATAAACATTATATTTGTCCCGTGAAAGAATACAATTTATGAACAAAAAAGGTTCTTTGCTTGTCTGGAAATACGAGAATAATAGTGTAATAAGCTTAATTTCTACCCGGAAGGCGTAAATTCCAACAGACAAAAGTGGGTCAACAAGTATTATTCGAAAACTGACAATACTTAGAGCCAGCGCGCATTGCAGATTTTAAATCGTCCAATTCAAACTTTTTCTAAATTCAGACTCCGTTCAAAAATATGGCTTAGTTCTTGTTTGTACGATTTCTTTGTTCGATTTTAAATCGTTCGTTGGTGCGCTGTCTTTCTTACAAAATGCTTATTGGACACTCATATTTTCGAATATGTGGTGATATAAACATTCTATTAATCCTGAAAAAGCTCTGCAGAGTCCTGCAGACGTGTCAATAATTGACCATGTAGGAAATAGCGAGTAAACTCCTAACCTCCTTTTTTATGTATACTTTGTTATCGACTTCCCTTCTCCCTCCCACACAAAACAAAATTGTCGACACAACGATACCACCCCACATTCAATTCGTGATATGGGTCGCATGTGAAATGAAATATCAAACAAATTACCCCTATCAATGATAATAGACACGCTCAAGCTCGGAATAGAGTGCGCTCCTCAAAAGATATATCTCATCGAAATAAAAGATAAACGATCGGAAGAATTCCGCGGTGTTATGTAATGGAAGGAGTAGTGAGGACGGCGGGGTAAGGAGGCGGCGCGCGGGCGGAGGTCGGTACAAAAATGACGGTATCAATTAAAAGCAGGCAACGCACCGGCCGCGCGCTGTCATCCATCACGCGGCCCGAACGCCTGACGCGGACAAATGAAGTGCGATTTGATCCGACACCCGCTGATCCCACGTTCATTCACAACTTATGCAGTCACTAAGAAAAACAAAGAACCCCACCTCATTAGGACAGCTAAGTCTTATGTTTTATTCACCATGGACGGAGAAACGACTAACCCAACTAATTTAACTTTTAAAACGAGTGACAATTTGTTCAATTCAGAACATTTTTAATAATAGAGCTTGTCGACTTCGGAAGCAATTAGGTGGGACTTCAAGGTATTTAATGGTTTTGTAACTGTTCAGATTGCCGTTGTTGAGCGTTATAATATGTATATTAATGTTGTAGATAACAACTTGTGTGTATGCATAATTGTTGCCGACAGTCTAGAAATGGAATATTCGTTTTATGATCACGTTTCATGTGAGATTACATTTACAGTTGACATGTACAAAGTGCCATATTGGAAGCCAATATCTGGAGATCAAACAAATATTTGTTTGTGGCCAAAAGCCCGCTTGGCTTATACAAGTCGACTCTAAGTACAAAAGGTGGACGCTCACCGACTACGTCATTTAGTTCGTCAAATATGTACGACTAGTTCGGACACAAGCAGTTTCACTGAATTTCAAAAACATCAAGCAGCTTAGTTTGACGACGTACTTGTACTTTATGTATTACATTAATAAATAATATAATATCCATATACATACATATAGGTAAATATGCTGTTTTATTGCCTTAAAATAAAAAATGAAAAGTAAGTTTGTATAATTTAAAGGAAAACGTCCATCTAAGTTGCATTTTATATCGTCCTAAGTATTGATATTTGCGTCTTAAACGTTCATTTCCAGCACATCTTAAATCCAAGGTTTTCGTTTTTCACTTTGTTTAGTGACAATTGTGAGGGCTTTAGAGCTTTCTGGGCTTTGAAAGCGTCGTTCTCTGCGAGGTTTGTAAGGATTGCGGGTATCGAAAAATGTCTATAGTCTTGATGTTTTCGGCGGAACAACTCGAATGACTGAGAACGATAACGATTTTTCGAATAAACGTCAACGATGGCAATTTTCTTTTTCTTTTATGTTTTTTACTTTTGGCGATATAGCGACTGGTTTTCAAGCAGACATTTTCCGTGAACATTTTTACAAAGTTGTGTGTGTTAAAATTTTCTGTACCGGGCAGAAGTTGCCGTGAAAAATAGCAACAGAAACATCGCGTTCATTATCATCTCGCCTTAATATGATGAGAGTTGGCAGAGTTCCCGAACTACTACAGCGGATAATTCTGTTTTCGGCTACGTGCCGTGAATTATTAGTGGCTACTCCAGTACGCCGACCAATCTTAGCCTTTTTTTTGTTCAACATTTCTGTGCATATTACAAATTACATGAATTTTGCTTGACAGCATTGTCTGAGTAGTTGCACACATGGCTGATTTGTTTTCAAATTTTACTCATTATTTTATTTTACTCGGGCATATCGAAATCATATAAAAGTATGATCGAATCGTCTAGACAACTTAATAATTTTATTCAAACGCTTCACTAAGACAATAGGTAGATATATCGGTACCTACAAAATTTGTTAGGGATCATTGGCCTATAATCTGAGCATTGACTCCAGTTAGCTGGTAAAAATATCTTTCCTTTCCACGTGAATTATTAAAGCAAAACTTCTGTCGGTTTTTTACTTTAATAAAGTAGAAAGATGATGAGCTTCTATAAAATTCGGATTTTATTTACGTAGTTACTTCAGTATGTTTCAGATATAATGAACAAGGCTTCCGTACAGTGTACGTTAAAAGTATGTTTAATCTACCCACGAACTTGATAGATTACAAAACGAAGGTTGCCGCGTGTAATGGGGTTGTCGTAATTTAATTTAATGTTGAGTATATCGGGTGACACTAATTTAATTGTTAAGTGAATTAAGGGCGTCTTAAAGAATGATGTGGCCACGTCCTTATGGCGAGCGAGCAATAAATACATCATGCGAGGTACACGTCACCAACGCAACGTTTCCATCTAATATATTACAGAGTGGAGTGAAATACTTAGCTCACAACAATATTTATGTTCCTACGACTGAATTATAAATACGATATGATGTATGAGCGGCATTTTATAGGTGATAGTATTGTAATATATATTTTTCGGTACATAACTGAAATTGAAAGGGTTTATTTGTCTGCATATTGAGTGGAGTACGTGGCGTTGTTAGATCATCTTTTAGCAACTTTTGTTTATAACCGAATAATGTTTAATTCAAGTAACTCAATCTCAAATACGTTAAAAAATATTTTTTAATTAGTATTTCAGCAGTTTGTAAATATTCACATATTTTATCTGATCTGGTCTGATAGGGTTTTATTTTGCCAGTCAATCGTTGTAACCAATTGCTGTGCATTCCCGTTCATCAAGTCTAGACGCCTAATAATTTGGTTATACAGTATCTGCAATATTGCCGGGAAATACTGGGTCGCACATTGCGAGTTATATTGCGGTGTTGTTGCCGGAATATCGCTGCGGTATCTGTCCATTCAGCCTACATCTACCCACAATTGCGTACCTATATAAATCCACTTCAATATGCCTCTTTTCCAATCCAGGGTTAGTATTATCGACCAAGAGATTTTCCTGGAATAAATTAGAAAAAATATTTCATAAGAATTTTATTTCATAGTTATATTTAAGTAGATTTTCAACATAGTAGCAAATAAAGTGAAATCCAATTTCACTGAAAATGTTTTAACTAACAACATCCAACCACAATTATTAGTTCGTTGCTAGGCAACATATTAAATAAAACCTATTAATTAAGTTTCAAACTTCGGAAAATTATGAGTATCTTTCAGTTTGTATAAAGTTTCCATGCCCACGGAAACGTCCAAATATCCAAGGTTGTCCTCAAACAACGTCAAAAGGAATATTACGTTTCACATCGAGCGTAGTGCGAATCTGTTGGCCTTGGAGGTAGACGGCGATAATTTGTAGACATACAGATCGCAATACTTTTAGTTGGATAAACAGGAATCGTGTTTTGGTGTACAACGTTCCAGTCATTAGATGTAGGGCCGTTCTTACCCTTTTCAAAGTCGTGGTGGGCGCTTGTCGGTGGATGGGTGAATTATTTAGCAGCCGCGCGCCACCGGCCTCCGTGCATGACGTTTATCACGCGTCTTACCAATTATTATCAGAAACACATTGCTGGTTTGGTAATCACTATGACATCTATCAAATAGGTACGTATTGCGTGGAAAGACCTTTTAATGTCCAATTTATACACGAATTCGTTTTTAGCTTTTATTTTGTACTTCAAACATTTACAAAGTCCTTAAAGGAATTGGCTAAAGAAATGATGCAGAAGTTTGGCTTGGTGGCAATTTTAGAAACGATTCTCCACTACGTCTGTACTTTCATAAAATTACGTAAAGTTTGCAACCAAAGCACGGATATCTGTGAAACTATTATTTCGAGTATAGTTTAAGCTCATCTTGTGACCATTAAGGGTCATTAGAGTATTACTGCGTTGAATCTCTGTTGGTAGCTAGCATGTTGTTTATTTCTATTTAGTTCCAAGCTTAAATGGCGCTGATTTATCAAACGTTATATGAAATAGCTGCTAACATAGCTAACAACCTGAAAGGTTTTTGAAATAACGCAAAGTTGAAACAAAATGAGAGGGAAATATTATAAAAAAAAACACCGGGTTGCACTCCGGGAGTGCTGGCAGAAGTGAAAACATGAATATTAACTTTATGCGTCTTTAATATTTTTTTGAGATTATGGAATGAAGAAAGAGCACAACTACTTTTTACTGTCATCACTTGCCCTCGATATTGAGAGTTTCTAAAAAAAATCTTTTGTCCCTATGACTGTATGGAAGGTAAACTAAAGATACCTAACCCAACACGATTAAATATAATCAAAATTTTAGCACGACTCCATCTATGATTTTGAAGAATAAAAACTACCTACTTATACTCGTACTTTCATACTTGACTAACTACTTGACTTTGAAAAATTATAGATGGCGCAACACATTTTTTCTCACATGTCTTTCCTCGATTTTGAGGGTTCTGGTTGCGCTAAAATTATTCAAATATATATTTTGAGTTTATTGCTGCCGCCTGGATGCTAACCTAAAGATACTCCGGCACCATTTCATTTTTTTTAAATAAAAACCCAAACTCCATCTATGATTTTAAATGATAATTACTAAGCCTGACACTATTGTCAAATTTCACATGATTGAAACGTCATAAAATATCTTACCGACCTGTACTTACGGAATTTCTATAGAATTTCGGGTTTCACGATTTTGGGATTCACGATTTCGGGTTTCACATTTCGGTCACGTGATACCTGTCGCGAGTTTATATATTTTTCCCCATACAAAAAGTGCTCAACGCCGCTAAAGAAGTTTTCACTTCAAAAATAATCTATTGCAAGTGGACATATTATAAAACTGAGCAAAACTTACATTTCAACAGATACTTAGAATTTTGAAACAATTACATAACGAGTAAATAGGGATGTTTAGTAGCTACATATAATTCTTAGGAAAAGCAAGCATGATATTATGTTAAAAAGAACCAAAACACGGTTGGTCCCCGGACACAGTAATTAACTAGTGACGCGTCATACCCTTCCCTTGTCGATATGTTTGGAAACATCTTTCATTCGAATGACATTTATGTTCATATCACTGAATTATAAATACAACTCGGCCCTAGCTTTCTAATAATGTAATAAATTACTCGTGATGCATGATGATAATTAATTAATCATTTATTGATTTCCTAGTTATGGTAGCTACGATAAAAAATGTTGTTATAAGTTGAGTTATGATAATGGCTCTGAGAGATTTTTTCGAACTCATTTTTTTTATAGTCACCCTGTATCAAATTATTACTTATATTTTCAGTTTCAAATATATATATATGTTTTGTAAATCTGCTAATAAGTTTGAATGACGTCGATAAATTAATCTGACAGTCAACATGTTCGGATTGAATAAGAGCTGATTTGCTATGTACGTTTGTTTGTTTTGATTGACATTACGAGTGAATTTAACAATGTTCTAATAGTTAGATATTTCTTTGCTTAATAACTAGTTGTATTATGTGTCTAAATCCTTAACTGAAGATATTTTATGAACTATCGCGCGCCGCGCTTTATTGTCTAGAACCAGTCTGCTATTTTCAATTATGTTTTGTACAGTCACGAGCAATAATATGTATACATTGTCACATTTCCTAAAATATCTAAACTTCTACCTTTCTAAAAATATGTGTACGCCATATTTTTCTAAATGAATTAACCATCAAACTGTGTCAAAACTAGGTATACGTTGGTTTCACAGTAATGTAAACGAAAAAGTATCATTAGAAAATAACCCTTCTAACGTCTTTATACAGTATGCATGACAATTTCCATAAGATGTATACAAAATGTATACATGTAATAGAAATTGTATACGTGTTATCGAAACTGTCATGGATACATTTAAATAACATTGAAAGTGTATAACTACTTTTTCTTTTCTTATTATTATTAAAAGCTTTTTTTAAAAGCTTTTATTTAACTTGCAATGTATGTAATTAGGGTGGGTCGATTTTCAATTTTTTTTTGATAAAAATCGTGGGTAGGTCTTAAAAGTTGCGTTATTGTCGTACTATTACAGGAAAAATATTTAAAAAAATATTCGATATAACTTGTAGCCCTCTACCGAGGCTCAAATATCAGAAAAATTGGTATTTTCTGTCTATATTTCAAAAACTACAAAATATTTTGAAAAGATTTTTTTTCTTATTCTTGTTTTAGTTTGGTCTTATAAAGGCAACTACATCATGCAAAATCAGTTTTCTATATAATTCTACGATTTCTGAGTGGTTTCTAACATTACAATAATGACGGTTTGATACGCGTTACACGCGTATGTAGAATACGTATATATATACTTTGTATGTTTTATTTTTGTTCGTTAATGACCATTGAAGATCGTAATAAATGCTTTTTATCCTTACAAGTGAGTTTTTTTTGGTGAATAACCATATTTAAATACAACTTTTCTTTGAATTTATGAAAATTTTGAACTCCGGTAGAGGGCTGAAAACAATATAAAATGAGAAAAATAAAAAAATAGTCTAATAGCTTATATTTTTACGCAACTTTTGAGACCCCCCCAGTTAAAATCCAACACAATTTGAAAAAATCGACCCACCCATAATGTAAATATATTTGTGTGTTCGGGTGAAATCTTTGAACTCAATTTTGAAGTAGATATATTAAACCGTTTGTGCTGAAATTTTGTGGACGCGTTAAGTTTGGATGACAATATATGATAAGGTATGTGACGTCATTCTAAATTCAAAATGGCGGATCATAAAAGATGTCCGAACAGTTATATTTAATCCATTTATACAATATGGGTATCAAATAAAAGGGCTCGTTGAGAGTAACTAGAAAAAATATATGACGTCATTCTGAATCCAATATGGCGGACCATGCAGGATGGCGTAATAGTTACCTTTACAATATGGGTATTAAATGAAAGAGCTCGAGCTCAATAGTAACTAGAAATAATGGCGATAACTAAAAAGTAAAAAATAATTTAAAAGTTAAAAAAAACTTTTTAAGAAAAAGCTTTTATTTAAACGCTCTAAAAAGAAGAAAATAAAATTTTGTCAATAATAAAAGCTTGTCGCGAGGTTTACATATCTATCAATATTCCTTTACCTATATCATAATAATTTGTGGTAAATCGAGCGACAAGCTTTTATTATTGACAAAATTTTATTTTCTTCTTTTTAGAGCGTTTAAATAAAAGCTTTTTCTTAAAAAGTTTTTTTTAACTTTTAAATTATTTTTTACTTTTTAGTTATCGCCATTATTTCTAGTTACTATTGAGCTCGAGCTCTTTCATTTAATACCCATATTGTAAAGGTAACTATTACGCCATCCTGCATGGTCCGCCATATTGGATTCAGAATGACGTCATATATTTTTTCTAGTTACTCTCAACGAGCCCTTTTATTTGATACCCATATTGTATAAGTGGATTAAATATAACTGTTCGGACATCTTGTATGATCCGCCATATTGAATTTAGAATGACGTCACATATCTTATCATTTATTGTCATCCAAACTAAACGCGTCCACAAAATTTCAGCACAAACGGTNTTTTTTTTTATTGAAATTCTTGTAACATTGCTTAGAATACAATGCAATGTAGACACTACATTTATATAAATTAACTAGCTTCTACCAGTGGCTTCGCCCGTGCATAATGTTGTCTTTCATGAATCTGAGGGAAGACGCTTTCAAATCGTTAAAAAAAAAACAAATGACATTTCAATGACGTCGCGCACCAAATGACAAAGACAACAATATTCGACTAGGCGCTCTGTCTCTCTCATACTTATAAAAATGCTTTCAAATAATTAAAAACAAATGACATGTCAATGACGTCACGCGCGAAATGACAAAGACAAAAATATTGCAATAGGCGCTCTGTCCCTCTCACTCACTTATAAAAATGCTTCGAAATTTTTAAAAACAAATGACACGTCAATGACGTCACGCACGAAATGACAAAGACAACAATATTCCACCAGGCGCTCTGTCTCTCTTTTTCATAAAAATGCTTTCAAATATTGCCAACATTAATCAAATCAAATCAAATCAAAAATCTTTATTGCGAACTAAGTGTAGGTATACAATGTTGAGGGTCTTACAACTAGATGTTCTTAGAACTTAGTTGCCTGTTAAGGCATTGCAATTTATATTGTTTACAATATTGCCGTAGGAACTTACAACAGTTTTATAACGGTGTACGAAAATAAAATTGTCACTCGCCGAAGGCTACTACCTACCTTTCTGTAATATCAGTACAGGTAATAATTAGAGATGGCAATATTTAACGGGGTTGTGATTACATATTTTCGAAATTGTGCTGTTTAGATGTTATTGAAGTTTACGTGAGTACATATTTTTGCATCTAAAGGTTAATATAATATTTTGGTAATATTATTGTTTACGAAATTTTGATAAAAATGTGTAGTCAATTTTGACACAATTTACGTTTACATAATTATTGAACACAGTGAAGCATCCTTATTTTTGCAATTAAATGTTGGCTACATGAATTTGAATTTTAAGTGTGTTTCTATGTTATTACTCGTGACTGTACTCCATTAAAAACTATTTTTGAAGTGAAAACTTCTTTAGCGGCGTTGAGCACTTTTTGTATGGGGAAAAATATATAAACTCGCGACAGGTATCACGTGACCGAAATGTGAAACCCGAAATCGTGAAACCCAAAATCGTGATACCCGAAATCGTGAAACCCGAAATTCTATAGAAATTCCGTAAGTACAGGTCGGTAAGATATTTTATGACGTTTCAAACATGTGAAATTTGACAATAGTGTCAGGCTTAGTAATTATCATTAAAAATCATAGATGGAGTTTGGGTTTTTCATTTTTATAAAATGAAATGGTGCCGGTGTATCTTTAGGTTAGCATCCAGGCCACAGCAATAAATTCAAAATATATATTTGAATAATTTTAGCTCAACCAGAACCCTCAAAATCGAGGAAAGACATGTNCCGAAATTCTATAGAAATTCCGTAAGTACAGGTCGGTAAGATATTTTATGACGTTTCAAACATGTGAAATTTGACAATAGTGTCAGGCTTAGTAATTATCATTTAAAATATATAAAATATAGATGGAGTTTGGGTTTTTATTTTTATAAAATGAAATGGTGCCGGAGTATCTTTAGGTTAGCATCTAGGCCACAGCAATAAACTCAAAATATATATTTGAATAATTTTAGCTCAACCAGAACCCCAAAAAGACATGTGAGAAAAAATATGTTGCGCCATCTATAATTTTTCAAAGTCGAGTAGCTAGTCAAGTATGAAAGTACGAGTATAGTTTTTATTCTTCAAAATCATAGATGGAGTCGTGCTTAAATTTTGATTATATTTAATCGTGTTGGGTATACCTTCCAATACAGTCATAGGGACAAAAGTTTTTTTGAGAAACTCTCAATATCGAGAGCAAGTGATGACAGTAAAAAGTAGTTGTGCTCTTTCTTCATTCCATAATCTCAAAAAAATATCAAAAACGCATATAGTTAATATTCATGTTTTCACTTCTGCCAGCACTCCCGGAGTGCAACCTGGTGTTTTTTTAGCTAATACCCTTCTTTCATTTCGTATGTAATAGATATTAGAAACATATAGATTTTAGTGCTATAGATAGTCTTACCAAAATTTTCTCATTATTTAAATGGGTCTTGCTAGACTATGTTTATAGGTATAATTATTTACTGAATATACTAGAAATTAGTAAACACCCACGCTGTTAAAGCTGCCTAAGTATAATTATTGGTTGCCTATACTATAAACGTCTATCAATGACAATTTGAGTGTCACAAGACATATACATATAATTACTGGTCTTTATGAAAACGTGTGGAAATGTCGTGAGCTAATAATATTTTGGTGTGTGAACAGCAAAATATCATGTTATATCAACAATAAATGCAATTTAGTTGAATACACGAGCATACACTATCCTGAGTTTTCAACTGTTTATATTGCATTTTGTCGTCACAACGACAATTTGTAATTATACCGTAGCGAGAGCACACTAGAGCTGTTGCCAGTTCGCCGATTACGTCAAACATAAATCATTATGACCCTACAGACATACTCATACATGAATACAGTGCCGAAAGATATTTGTTCACTAAAATTAGAGACAGGGCCCCGAGGCTTATTGGCATATCATCCGCTACGCTGTGCTACGAATGTGTGCTTTGCTAGCTACGCGACTACGATCGCTACATTCGTAGCGCGTAGCATAACTCGGACGTTTCCCGCGCATCTCTATTTGACTTTGTTAAATTCGTATAGTTACTTTTATTTTTTAAGTTACACCCTCGAATAAATTACTTTTGAGACTTATTTTCATAAGTGCTTATTACACTTTGTTAAGTTATTGATATATATATGATAGATAGATATATTTTACTTATTTCCCATCAACTATTTAATTTTCTTTGCTACGTATCCAACTAATTTTATTCACTACAATCTAAATAATGTTATCATCGTAATTATAATGTACAATTAGAAGTTATCACATTTTAGAAACACTCATGAAATTAATGTTCTTATGAAATGATTGTCTTATTTTCAGTCAAAGAAAAAGGTCCAAATAAATTTCACATCATAAAACATGTGCATGCAACGTAATAGCGATAGATAAGATATTTCGCTATCTATTTCACTAAAGACACAACTAATCTTTACCATAATCGCTCGGGGCATTAAAATTTCAATCCAAGTTGCTCCTAACCATCTAGGTAAAATTAATTTTAACTTTGAAATTAAAAATAGTTTCCTATAGAGCTTAAACTTTTTGCTAAGCTCAAGATTACCAGACCGCGAAAAGGCAACGGAGTAGCTAACATGCGAGGCTTTTATCTTCAAAGGTGTGCCGTTACAATGGCGGTATTACGCAAACGAGAGCTCAAGAATTTACTGTAGACGGTGCACCCTCCCGACGATATAATGAGATGCGAAAACACACTGATATTTTGTAAGTAAAACCTGCATACTGCAAGCTGTTTTCACTGTAACTCTCGAATTAATTTTGTTGTCATTTAAAGCAAATGTTAGTGGGGAAATAAAATTAAAAATATTTTATGTCGAAATTTCCTTTTATTTGTAGTTTTATTAATACGGTAGAATTTCAATATCATAAATTAAAGCAATTGAGTGATTTTTTGAATTGATAGTTTCTTTTTTTGACATTTCGTAAAATAAGCTTAGGTTTGGGCTGGTATGGCATAGGCATAGGCTGGCATAGGTTGACATTAAAATTACAATTCAATACAAACAATAAATGCTGACCTTTTCATTTTCTATTACAAATAAAGCCAAATCACATTGGCCCAAAACCCAATTATAAGCAAAAGTTTTGATTTATTAAAAATATAATTCCGCACCAATTCGAGAAGATCGAGCTATCAAAATTCAATTTTATCCGTTACTGAATTTCAAATGCCATGTTCAATTCCGGCTCGGATATTTCGGACAGACTTTCGTACTTGCAAGTTTGAATTACCCAAACGCTAATTGCGGTTATTCCATGAAACCTGACATCAATTTCGCAAATAACAATTTGAGTAATTTGGTATCGAACAACCAGAGGCATTTACTGGCGACCGGCGGCTCGAATCACGCCGTATCTTTCGACCACTTGGAAATTTTGAACGTTCGAGAACTAATTGACTCGGGTCCGAGTCGATCGATGTTAGGAAGCCCATTAGGCAATTACATACGACCGACTGGACTTATACATTCTTTAGTAATTTCGTGGTCTTCGTATATAATTATGACGACAGCTCTCTTTGCTTTAATATTCGAATAGGTCAAGTAAGGTCATTTAGATTAGCTGTAATGATAGATTGAAGTGTTTCTTTAATAAAATATTTATTAAAGAACTTCGTAGTCGTAAAAGGGCTGTAGAAACATGAAGTCTTTTTACCCGACTAGGGCGAAGCGAAAAGGAGGGTTATGATTTTGACCTGTTTGTATGTATGTATGTATGTATGTATGTTCATCGGTTCCCTCATAACTTCTAAACTACTTATCGTAATTTAACAAATGAGATATCATTAGAAGCGTCTTGGCCGTCCGCTGGTTATAGGATATGTAAAATTACAAAAATATTCTTGTGGCGCCCTCTAGAGGACATTAAGTAGTCAACTTAAAAAAAAATGTCATCATAAGGTACCGTGTTGCATATCAAAAGAAAGGGCTTAATTAGCACATTTCAAAAATATAAATATTGTAGGTAAATATTGTATGAGGCGCCTTCTGGAGAATGAAAACATCATAGTAGGCTCAGGTCTATAGATGGTTTATTTATTTGTGCCTTGGATCATAACAAATAAAGTGCCCTCATG
>NWSH02000050.1:6489670-6506474 GCA_002382865.2 Heliothis virescens | reverse complement strand
GTGGCATACGACTACGGCTACTATCTTAACATCCTTATGATTAGTATTTTATGTAACACATTAATGCTTATTATCTTGTTTTTTGCTTTTTAGAGCGCGATATTTCAGTAGTCGGGTTTTAGTTTTTGAACTTATTTTTTTCATATTTTTACAAGAAAAATCTTATCTTTATTCATAACATATCAAGCTTCGACTACATTTTTTTATACATGACTTCCAACATTTTCTACTCTAATATAAGTAGTTCTTTGTTTTGTATTTTGAGTTCTATAACAGAAACAAAGTCGAAGATGGTTTATCAACTTGAAATACGGAAACGGTTGTATACCTATTCGTACTCGTATAGTAAAAGGTTTCCGAAACGGTTTGGGAGAGGCAGTTGTGCGTCAGAGGTTTGTAGGGAAGTCGTCGTGTCTCCGCAATAATTTAGCTGTTGCGGGCACAATGACGCCCGTGCCCCATTCTACGTTCGTGTTCGCCTGACAGTTGCGTACTACCACAACGTACAATATCTGAACAATTTGCTGCGACGGATTTTAAACTGTGAATTGTTGCAATTGACGTACAAACGTACCACATACATGTGCTTCTACTAACGAATGCTATTAAAACGCTAAATTGTATTCGACGAGCGACTTTTGAAACGAACAAAGAAAAATAAAACTTTTTAGCTGAATAAGAAAATCGAAATCGTTAAATTACTTCCACCAATAATATTTCCAACGTTCACTGCTCCTTTACCGTAAATTAAAGAAAAATCTTATTGTTACCTTATATTTACGATGCGCGGCAATGATACCAGTGCCAGCGCCGTAATGCCACGAAGTTAATTTATTCCTACTTAGGCGAAAGCCGATGGAAAAATATTTCACAGAGATTATAATTTTCTCTTTATGTTGTAAATCATTATTCTTGTTTAGGATGTAATAAAATCCTTTAATTACTTTAGCCGATAGACCCTTTTTCTTGGGAATTTCATTATGTTTCTGACCCACCGAAGATTTGATTAAGAAATCTTACTTTTAAGGAAGCATCATATTTATTACATTCAGGGTTATGGATTACAGATACTCCTAGTTATGTACGTAACATGTTAACATGTGACCCTAATTTCAAAGCAAATAATTGTTGTTCTGTGTTCTTAACCCAGTAACACAAAAGCGAGCAAGCATCGAGTTAGCAGGACGCCAGGTGTTGTCATAGAGCGCGTGATTACTAGCACCAACAGCGCAGTAACTCGTAACAAGTCAGCGACAGCGGACGACGGCACAGAAGAACAACTTGATACACGACTCCAGCTGTCTAGTATTTAGCTTGTTTTGCGGCCGAGCCCGTCGCCTCTGCAACTCTCACAAACTCTAAATAACAAAGTGGGGTGAACCATCCTTCGCTGAAAACAAATAGCCGACCTTTTGCCTTCTTTATGAGACCCTTGTTAACTTGTCCTTAATAAATTATTTATTTTGTGCCGCGCGACGGTGTTACTGCTACATTTTTGTTAATTTTATTTATTATTTTCGAATAAGTTTTTACGGGCCAGCCGATTAATGGCCGGAATTTATTATACTTGCTAACTTTTAGGGAATAAGCGGAAGATCTTATAACAGTTTACTTTTTATGCTCAGTTAGGTATTATTATTTGCTATAAAAATAACTTTTTGTGTTCTGCTAGCGAAATTTTGAAATTGTGCCATTTTTATGAGATTGTACATCACACATCTATAATAAGTGTCGCTTTATGAAATAAAAGTTTGTGTTATAATATTAATCAAGGAATGTTGATTTTTTAAGTCGTTTATAACATTGTATTAGGTGTCAAAGTAAATACATTGGAACATTGGGCACAATATTCCTCTTATATAAGACGCCCGACTTTGTTTTTATCACAGTAAGAAACTTCATGAGTAAGTTGTCTGCGTTTGTGTTAAGTTCAGTAACGAGCCAATCAAAATACGGAACATAGAATGCTTGTTTACTAAATATTTCATGTACTCGCATTATGAAGGTACTTACTTATAATAATATATGTATAGTCAATTCTAATAGATACACATTAAAACATCGAATAATTCCGGCTTATAAAATATTTATAGTCATTTAATTTGATTATAGGCACGTTTAAATAAAAGAACTGAATTAACAGTTTAATTAAATTCATTACTTGCATCATTGTGCTCACAAAAGAGTGATTGCGTCATTTTGCGACACTGGATCTGTGCAAATTTGTAACATAATGGCCTCTACGGGAATCTGCAAATTAAATAGGGAGTTAAACCGCCGGCAATTATGGAACAAAAGAAAATACGAGCATCGATTGATGATGATTAACAAGCACTTTTTATAAAACAATGTATTTTCAAAAAATAAGCTTAGCGCGGAGAATTGTTATCCCTGATCGAATTAAACGTTCGTAAGTCGAAGTTTTATAACCATAGCAACGTTTATATATAGATGGAAAACAATGTGTCGTCGGGCGGTATGTACTCGTATTATAAAAGAAGGTAAATAACGGCGTCGCCTGGTATATTTGCCGGAAAGATTTTCCGTTTCAGTCACACGAAGAAAATGTGTTTGATTTATCAGCACTTGAGGCCGGACCTTCCGTTCGCTATAAATTTTATTGTGTTATGATTTAGGGACGCGTATGCGATTTTATGGTAAACACTTTGCTCTTTGTGTTTGTTATGTGATTTATGTCGTGCTCGACTTAGGCCCAATGTGAGATGCTGTCGAAGCTAACCGATCTGAATAACAAAACTCTGAATTATGACCTTATCTTTTTACCATTCACGGCGTTTATTATAAATGATGTAACGACATCACTGTAATGTTATGAACCCGTTAATGTGTGGCGTTTTTGACACGTGTAATCGTATCGTATATTGCTTCGTGCCGTAAAGGTGGATATTCATTTTTATGTTCATTTATAACACGTTTGAAATGGGTTTAACTGAACGCATTTATATCATTTTTATTTTTCCAGCAGGTGCTTGTCCTACTTAATATTTATTTGTATTATTCTGTCTCATCTTACGGTAGGTCAAATATCGCTAAAGCTTTTATAACTAAATTATATCTTTATCTGAAACTATACATTCTAGTTTATTCATTATACCATCTCTTGTACCTGACTCTTTTTGTCGCAAGGTAGTGCCTACTGCCTAGATAGCTTTACACACTACAAAAATGTTTAAATCTATAGAAGAACACACAAGTATAATACTAATGTATTCTTCTAAGGAATTAAATATATTATACACAATAATAATAATATACACAACACTCATAAGCTATGTTATGTTGTCAGTTTTTTCACACCTTTAGCGTCATGTAACTTCTATTTAGTATATTCTATTTTTAATCCATTTAGATTACCTACTTATATTTTTGTAATCATTATTTGAGAAATCTTGTTCAAATAATACCTTCTGAAGTTTATAACGGATTATTTTGAAGTGGTCATTACCGAACAAAATTGGGAGCTTTATTATTCTCAACGGCCTGATAATGTTTGAGATGGTAATCGATATAAATAAGTCATAACTGCGAAACAAATTAATGTTGAACTGCCTAACTTTCAATTATTCTCAAAAGTACGACAGGTAAGTACATTTCAATGTTATTATGAATAACTTATTAACAAGTTTTAGCGATAAAGTTTGTAATACACCAAACAATAGGTGGATTTGTATTTACTTTTATATTTATTTACATAGGTTTTTCCATTGCATAATATTTTATTAGGACCAATTTTAGTAGCTTAGTAATGCACAGACTAAAACCTCCAGAGGCATTAGCAGTAAGTTATGGTAGTAATTAGTAGTTCAGCATAACTACGATATACTCTCGCGCATCGATTATATTATCTCATTTCCTAGTAATCATATCGACACTACTTAATAGAGATCATTTTCCGACTAAGCTCGAAGTTTCACTACATTTTCACATTGGATTTACAAACTATTAAAGTAGAGGAGTATAAGAATTAAGCTGGCGGGGAGAATTAATGGCGCAGCAGCTTGTTAATCCGATAGCTGTAATGCGCTTACTCTCAGATACTATTAACTTTAAACCATTACATGTTTTATGGACCACAATTATTACACATTTTTACCCTACACTGTTAAAGCCTACACTATAACATTTAAACAGCTCTACAAAAATGTGGAGTTTAAAGACATAAAAAGACATAGTCGTGTAAAATGTAGCATAAAGAAGTCTTTGTTTAAAAAGGTTCGTAAAATAAACCTCTATCTTTGTATATACATGCATTTAATGTACAAACGCCACAGCGGGTAGATAAGGCGCAGTGAACTCATTACGGTGTACAAGTTTAAGGTACGGTACGCACTGTGCGACTGCAGCGACTATCAGATTTACTGTACTAACAGGGAACGGGATTGCATTCGTCCTCCTTGGCTGGTCGCCGCATAATGTGTCCCAGGCTCAAGTCGTTCGTCGCCTGGGGGCATCGAGTGTCTTAGAACACTGTTATTTTCGTTAGTAGCAGTTAGTAATTACCTGCTTGCCTGTTTGCTGCTGACAGATCCAATTACATTAAAGGGATCGAACCCCATTCCATTAGGCGGCACACTTTGTTACTTCAACAAACGTATTGTTTTCAGCCCACGATTGTATTACGATTACCCACGTGTATTAACAGTATTACGCTTTTAGTAAAATAAAATTTGTTTTGCCTTTGACTAAAGGGGGCCGTGTTTGATGTGGGATTCAAATGCTAGTGATTTCAGATGTGTGTAGGTGTGTCTTATGTATAGAGATTTGATTACCTCTGCATGGAATGGATGAGATACCTACTATTAAACACTATCTCATTTTGTTTTGTTTTTTGTTTAATGTTTTCTATACCAGATTATATAAAAAGATATATAATATTTTAATACAACACTAATAAGTAAAACTTCCGTTCCAAAAAAATTGATGCTTGAAGTGAGATTGACGTCAATCCATCCCTATGAAAGTTTGGTTTTGAATCAGTTTGACCAGTCTTTCTTGAATAATGAAGTCGTTTAAGACAATTAAGTAATTAAAGAACTGAACTGAATGGAAATAAAGTACTAATGATATTCCGCTTTCGTTTATACAAAGGATCAGATACCAATTTAACGTTCCGTAGAATTGCTCACTAAACGTTTGGAAATGTAATGTAATGTTTATACGATCATAAAAACTTTGGCATGATTACGCAAAGACTATTTGCGTCTAACCTCATCATCTTGCGGCGTGAAATGATCTGAAACAACCCTTAACTAACATGGTAGAATAATTATTATTATTTATTAATAAGAAAAGAATACGAAATATATTTTTACGCCTCTGAGTATTTACAAGTAGGCAATCGATCACTAACTCCGTACATCTTCAGGGCTGTTCATCTTCGGCAGCTAGTTACATTGATCGAGTTCTTTTCATAAGAGGCAAAAACTGATCAGTTTAATCAAGCCGGCAGCTGGGCGTCAATCAAGAGGGCTCGTTACCTAAACGACCAGTGATTTTCTTACGCTGACCGAGCGCTCAGCACGATTTCAAACCAGACTTTGATCAAACTCATCTATTGATTAGCAGGTTTGGTATTTAATTGCATTACTTTATAGTTACTAATTTCATCTAATAGCTTGCAAAAGCTCTCCAACTTAGACACATATTAAGTATTTCTTGGTAAACAGATTTATAGCCACCATAAAAAGTGTCATACATTATGTTGTTAATGTTATTCCCCAAGTTCTGATTCATATATGTGTCAAGTTTCAGTAAAGTTGGATGAGCTATTTCGTCGTAATTGCGTAACATACCTACATGTTTCTCAACACATTTGCCTTCGTTCCTAGAANAATGGCGCAGCAGCTTGTTAATCCGATAGCTGTAATGCGCTTACTCTCAGATACTATTAACTTTAAACCATTACATGTTTTATGGACCACAATTATTACACATTTTTACCCTACACTGTTAAAGCCTACACTATAACATTTAAACAGCTCTACAAAAATGTGGAGTTTAAAGACATAAAAAGACATAGTCGTGTAAAATGTAGCATAAAGAAGTCTTTGTTTAAAAAGGTTCGTAAAATAAACCTCTATCTTTGTATATACATGCATTTAATGTACAAACGCCACAGCGGGTAGATAAGGCGCAGTGAACTCATTACGGTGTACAAGTTTAAGGTACGGTACGCACTGTGCGACTGCAGCGACTATCAGATTTACTGTACTAACAGGGAACGGGATTGCATTCGTCCTCCTTGGCTGGTCGCCGCATAATGTGTCCCAGGCTCAAGTCGTTCGTCGCCTGGGGGCATCGAGTGTCTTAGAACACTGTTATTTTCGTTAGTAGCAGTTAGTAATTACCTGCTTGCCTGTTTGCTGCTGACAGATCCAATTACATTAAAGGGATCGAACCCCATTCCATTAGGCGGCACACTTTGTTACTTCAACAAACGTATTGTTTTCAGCCCACGATTGTATTACGATTACCCACGTGTATTAACAGTATTACGCTTTTAGTAAAATAAAATTTGTTTTGCCTTTGACTAAAGGGGGCCGTGTTTGATGTGGGATTCAAATGCTAGTGATTTCAGATGTGTGTAGGTGTGTCTTATGTATAGAGATTTGATTACCTCTGCATGGAATGGATGAGATACCTACTATTAAACACTATCTCATTTTGTTTTGTTTTTTGTTTAATGTTTTCTATACCAGATTATATAAAAAGATATATAATATTTTAATACAACACTAATAAGTAAAACTTCCGTTCCAAAAAAATTGATGCTTGAAGTGAGATTGACGTCAATCCATCCCTATGAAAGTTTGGTTTTGAATCAGTTTGACCAGTCTTTCTTGAATAATGAAGTCGTTTAAGACAATTAAGTAATTAAAGAACTGAACTGAATGGAAATAAAGTACTAATGATATTCCGCTTTCGTTTATACAAAGGATCAGATACCAATTTAACGTTCCGTAGAATTGCTCACTAAACGTTTGGAAATGTAATGTAATGTTTATACGATCATAAAAACTTTGGCATGATTACGCAAAGACTATTTGCGTCTAACCTCATCATCTTGCGGCGTGAAATGATCTGAAACAACCCTTAACTAACATGGTAGAATAATTATTATTATTTATTAATAAGAAAAGAATACGAAATATATTTTTACGCCTCTGAGTATTTACAAGTAGGCAATCGATCACTAACTCCGTACATCTTCAGGGCTGTTCATCTTCGGCAGCTAGTTACATTGATCGAGTTCTTTTCATAAGAGGCAAAAACTGATCAGTTTAATCAAGCCGGCAGCTGGGCGTCAATCAAGAGGGCTCGTTACCTAAACGACCAGTGATTTTCTTACGCTGACCGAGCGCTCAGCACGATTTCAAACCAGACTTTGATCAAACTCATCTATTGATTAGCAGGTTTGGTATTTAATTGCATTACTTTATAGTTACTAATTTCATCTAATAGCTTGCAAAAGCTCTCCAACTTAGACACATATTAAGTATTTCTTGGTAAACAGATTTATAGCCACCATAAAAAGTGTCATACATTATGTTGTTAATGTTATTCCCCAAGTTCTGATTCATATATGTGTCAAGTTTCAGTAAAGTTGGATGAGCTATTTCGTCGTAATTGCGTAACATACCTACATGTTTCTCAACACATTTGCCTTCGTTCCTAGAATAGTGTCATCTTGTATTCCTGTGGTGACATTCATTTATTTACATAAACAGGTATTCTAAACTTTTTGTTACTAGAATGGTGAGACGTCGAGTAGGTACGCATAAGTACTAGTAGATTTGAGTTTTTTGAACAAAGTGTTTATTATAAAGGTTTTGATGCTAAAACTATATATTTGCATTATTAACATTAGATACGTAATTTGGTTTTGGAACACGATAGTCTTGCAATTAATATGTAACTATTAGCACAAGACAGGGACGGGAATATATCTTAGATTAAGCTAAGTAATGTTTATTTATCTTGGCCAAGGACTGCTGGCCTGGCCGGGCCATTACCGACCATGTTGACTGAATCTTATCACTACGCCGGGCGGCGTGACCTAGTCTTGTAACGGACACAAGAGAAAAGTACCCACATACAGTATGTATAAAAGAAGACTTTTAACACTTATTTAGTTCGTATGTTTGCCGAGGTTAAGGGGAGTGGGTTACACTTAGAACAACCGCGAGTACTTAAGTAGTGCGTGGCAATCGGCAGTTACTTTCGTGTTCGTGTGTTCACCCACTGAATGCATAAGGTTACGTTAAAAGGTTAAAGTTTTGATAGCAAACACTTGCAATGTCATCGCTTTTTATTCTATTCAGACCCTTTGACATTCACTAGAGTGTAGTTTGCTATGTTAACGTCATACCTTTTTCATAGTGGTTTTGGGGCTTAGAAATAGAACACAAAAAGGCTTATTCAATTTACTTAAGATGTAAAAAGTACGTTAGCACTGTTTGACGCACACAGCTAATACTTACAAGTACCAAACTGGGAGAACCTACAAGAAATTACGGTTAGTTTATTACATCTCAGAGGATCATTGAATATGCGGACCGCTATGTCAACGTCATAGCTTTTGTGTCAGGGTCTCAAGTAAACGGCTTATTTGTACCCGGCGACACGAACCAATGTTGTAATTCAACGACGATTGTGTAAGTTCAAACGTAGCCATTATTTTCACTTAGTTCATATACTCGACTCTCATGAATTATTCCACGGAAACGCTATTGTGTCGTACATACCAAAGTCATGCTGTAATAATTGATAACTTAATACTGCCCGACGTACATTTTTAGCACTGTATTCATGGAACACGAGCGAAATAATTTTGGCACCACTTTTCCAAGAACAGCAAGAATTTTCATTCGCTGCCCCGTACAAGAACGTAATAGGGGTAAGTCGACAAATGCGGGGATTTATCCTGGACTTAAATTTAGTCTGAAATAATAAATATATTTCATAATAATATTATGGTAATTACCCAAAGCTTAAATGTAGCGACAATTTCGGCCCGAGCGCACTGAACAAAGTTAAAATGTAAGGTGAAAATGTAGTTGGGTTGCATTGGACCAATGGTATCATTAACCATGTCGAGCGGCGACGTTAGTTAGCAGATAGGTCCTATGTAACAGTAAATAAGATGCAGTATTGCAGCGCGACACCGCCGCCCGTGATTACCCAGTATCGCATAGAAGTACGGACTATAATGATAGCAATAATTTGACCGTAATCGGCCGCATGCCGCTTTGTAGTCGCCTTGGGAACCAAGTCCGATTTTAAGCTGGCTCTATTTTGCGCATCAGTGGACAACTATCTGAATCAACGAGGATAATTGCCGCTGTTACGTCGTTAGCTTAATAGAGAGCCTGCAATAAACTTTCCGGTCCTGCGAGTATTTTATACCAGATCGAACTTTAAAATCCGCTGAAAGAGCCATAAACGCTTACGTAATGCAGGAAGCTCCACCAGGAAATATTCAAAGCTAAGTTGCGTTTAATTCCGTTTGGTTCCGCGATAAACTTGTTACGGTAATTAAAATAATTTGCCGAGACAAGCAAGCGAACTTAGTAGTGACGCGAATGATTTACTGACCTTGTTAATGGGTTAACTTCGTCAAACTTAGGCCCGCCGCGCACTGGGACTCCCCGTTAGTCCGCCACCGATGTTTTGATAAAATATGTATTTATTTAGATTACGTGCTACATCGCGAACATGAATAGTTTAATAATACGAATATACTTATCGCTTCAGAATAAAAAATGTTTATAGGTATAAGTATATATGAGAAAGTCTTAACAAGAAGCCGCTTTATTTGAATGACAACCTGACGTTTCCTTGTAGTTAACCTTTATCACAAATCGTGCCCCATCACGTTTTCATGCAAACGTTTTACAGCAGATTTGGTTCACAGAAATACTTACATTTATCTGTAGTGAAACGGGACGCGTTGGAAAGGATTTCTTATATAAAACCCATTGACCCAGTGCGGACGTAACTCAGGGCGGTGAGCACGGGACACGCGGACAATAATGGCCGCCATAATTTGCCTGTAATGGGCCTTACACTATCGCACTGTCAGCCCTACCAAAAATAAGCTTCTTCCACCTAAATCTTTTTGCGAGACAGCGAGATGAAGCTCTTTAGCACACTTTTAGCGCGTCCTAATGTACGTGTGAACCTGTGAACGCATATATGAGATTTATTTTATTCCTTCTTATTTAATCGTGAAGTGGCGAAAACGAGGGTTTTATCGTTCAAGAGGAATTCTGAGTGGTACAGGCCATCACATTACCGAAAACGTCAAATGTTGAAATTGAACAGAACTATATGATGTAGGATTTTTTATGCAATACTTTCTTCCGCCCGGTCTCACATGGCTGACAATGATGTCACTGAGCACTTTGTATGAAAATAAGAGATCATGCGTACCGCGCCGAGGGCTTAAAAATGTTACGTAAGATTTTATTATGAAGGAAATAAAAGAAGTGAAGTGACTGCTTTTTCCTTTTTACAAGTTTTTGTTTTTTTGGGTTATGCGTACCTGCATAACACTACTCAATCATAAAAAGATTCAAAACTGCTCGTGTTATACGCAATAGGGAGAGATCCATACGTATTTTTCAACCCCGTCCAACATCAGGCGATTTTCGATATACATATGTCAATTACTTCGAACTAGATTTACGAATGTAGAGTTATTTGTATTCGCGAGGAGGACCGTCCCCGCGACTTTGACGGATAGTGTGAAAGACGGAGTGCTCCCGCGTGCCTCTGGGGACTCCTTTATCTATATAGTGGACAGGATTATTATGGGGCTGTTTAGACATGTTATCATATGTAGGCCATCCGTCTAGGGACTCGTAACAACACTTGAGGCTAACAATATAGACGCTTTCAATATTTCTACTCAATTTGTAAGTTGTAATAATTTTCTTATGGTATTATTTGTTCTGTAAAAGATCGATTTAGTTTACATTTAAATGAACAAAATATAAGTGTATATATATCTTAACCTTAATTATCAGAGACGTTAAAGGTAAAAACGGCAAACCTGCTTACCCATTGGGCATTAGAATGCTTTCAAAGACAGTGTTAATATACAGCTTTGCAGTACGAGAATGTGTAACATATTCTTACAACTGAGATGTGGATTACGTAATATGTAAGCATAAATGTTTTATTAAAACTGGTGGAGCCACCAGCACAATAGTGTTGTCTTTGTGTTCCGACAAGTTGCATACACAAGTCGAGTTGTCACGCCAACTTACAATACCAAGACAGCACGAACGTATGTTTATTAAAAACAAAGCTTTTTATTCAGTTCCGTGGTCGGCTAGACCGCACTACGTACGCAAATGAGTAATTATGATCTGAGTACGGCTTCACTGGTTTCATTTATACGGGTTTCTAGAAAACCCTAAATATGTGGACAAACGAAGTAAAAGGCGTGGTCAGTGAAAATGTTCTTGAAGCTCGACGAGCCTCTATCTTAATTAATCTGGAGCCGGCCTGCGGTCTTTATTACAACCTTCACGCTTGGTTTAACAGCTTTTGGGAATCAGTCAATTTGAAACATCTGTTCGAGTAAGCCCACATTGGAACGTATTTTTGTTCATATTGCGAACAATGGTAGTAGGTTCTTGCCTAACCTATCATTTCTATCTATATGTCGTGTTTTATTTTTGACTAGTGAACTGTGGTTTATACGCCCACACACGCGAACCTACATGCATGAATTTAAAATATTGCTGAAAATAAAAGAGCTTGGAGGTGACTTCATAAACAGGCGATAAGACAATTTTTTAACGTAGCGTTGATTTTCTGTTTATAATTTAATAAAAGTTTTTAAAATATTCATTATGCTTATTCATCAACTTAATATCGTGGGTAGGTAATATCTGAGTGAGGGTGATATTTATCGTGAATATTTTACAATTAATAGTTACCTACTCATTGGATAAATTAGCAATTATTGTTTAAAAAAGTTATTATTCCCGTTCCTAGGAGATGATAAAACTCGGCAAGAGACGAGCCTTGTCACCATACTAGTTTGATGTGTCGTATTCTACGTACTTTAGTGGGCCAAACCAAAGCTGGTCGTGTTTCATGCGACGGCTCAGCACACGTCTGGGCCATTTGTCTCGATCCTCTGCGAGCTTCGCCCATTTCCTATGATCAATGGCGAATGTGGCCATATCTTGTCGCACAATCTCAAACTTGTAGTGATAAGAGTAAAAAAATATAAGACACTGTATGTGTCTAGAATAAGAATATATTACAAATAGTTTTATTTTTGTTTTGAGTTTACTGAAAGGGGGAGAAAAAACACAAGATTTTTTTACGTAGGTAGTTATGTACTTTGATTTTAATCGTGGATAGGTTTGGTTACCATATGCGATATTAAACTTTAAAGATCCTTATCCGGCAGACCTCCAACGAAGTCCATATTAATAGATATACTTTTACTATAATGTTTGCTTTTAAAACAAACTTTTCATAAGAGGCTTGAATTTTTAACTACTTAAAAACCTCTACATCTAATTAGAAACCTCTGTATAAAGTGAAGTCGCGCTGTCTTGGTGAAAGTCAGTTTTCACGCTGTTTTCCATGTCCCTTGAAACAGAGCTTAAACAACGTGATTCAGCTTTCCTCTCACAGAGGGCGTCGTAAACAAACTGAACGTAGTAGATGGCGCTACTGAAAGTTCATTGTGCTGAGAAGTTCACTGCAGTTATAACAGATGGCGCTGCCTTACAATTCAGTTGTTTAAATTGAAAATTGCTTATTTAAATAAAATAATTTTACATTTATTATTTATTGCATTTTATGACTAATAGAAACTTATAATGGTAGCCGTCCTAACTGATTCTTAGTGACAAAGTATTTGTTTGGGATAGTTCATTTAGACGCCATCTGCCGAGTGTCAGTAGTAAACTGTCACAGTGGACTTGAGCCACTGTAAATGTTGATGACTTTTCAAATTGTAAATGATGTTGCAGTCATGTCTAGGAACTATGTAAAGAAAAAATACTGAATTCACATTGAAGCGAATTCGTATAATTTTAATATCAACATATTTTTCTTTGTAATAAATTTCATAGCAAAAAGCTTCAAGCTTTTTACTTTCTTGTGGTTTCAGAAAATACCCTTTTATACTTACTGAGTGAAACGCACACCGTTTATAAATTAGTGTCTGGGGACAAACTTAATTATAAAAGAAGTTAATCTTTCCGGTTCCCTTCTTTCCAGCGAATAATGAAGCATGGTCTCAGTTACCTCGTACTTGGCACGTTATCACAAAGACGAAAGCCTTCTTCTTTATTATATTGTACTTTCTTCGTTTTTTATGAAGTTTGTGCCACTTTACTTTCAGCTTATTTGCTGCATGGTCTTATTATTACTTAAGTTACTTCACACATATTTTGTTCAATTTTCCTAGCACACGATACGTGCATAAAATGCGGATATTACGTTGTAAAGGCATCGCACGTGTAGGCTGTTTGTGTGTGTCACGTGTGCGATGGGCGTCGCATTGTGTAGTGTGAAGTTGTTTTTAAGGCCGTTGCTGCCCTCAGTGAGTGGCCCTCTGACACTGGCTGTCAATATCGAGCCCTTGTTGGAAAACTTTTCAAAATTGGAATTCCGAAGTTCAGAGAAACGTGCCGGCTCGCAGCGGCTGCCGCACGCTTCGTCTCTCAAAGGAAATTTGGTAACGGGCCATGTATTTACGCTGGAATTGAATTATCTACTGTGGCGTAGATTATTGCATTTACTGAGCGTGAAATTGCTAAATACTGAAAACGAAAAACATTCAATTATTCTTCCGTCGTGTTTTTTTAAACATTTTCCCTTATCCGAGAGATAGGCGTACGTAAATAACACACAATCTTAAGAGAGTTTGCGGCTCCTCTTGCATTCTGTAGAGGCGCGCGGGCTTCCACCTGTCTTGTGTGATAAAATCTGTGATTTCTTTAGGTGTCTTTTTTAATACCGATTTATAAGGGGGGGGGGGCGTTTTTTATTTGGTAATGGTGAATGCAGTTTTCATTTATTACTTTACTAATGTCATTAAACTGCCTGCTGTTATGCTGATATAGTTATCAATCAGATAGTTGACAAAAAGTTGTTTCTAGGTGTCTATTTAGCTGTTGGGCATCAGAATTAAAATGATATCTTTAACTTACATCATGGACTGTATTTAATATAGGTTCTTATCATCAACCTGCTTCTTAAAGATATATGTTATTAAGTACAGACGACAGCACATCAAGTTACCACAATTTGTAAAATTTCTGCAATAGATTTTCAACCTCATCACAATAGTGGTAGGTTAATGTCTGATTTGTAAAATTTGCAGATTCGGGTACCGTGACCTGCTGTTGTCTGTACATTATAAAAGTTGAGGAACTAGCTGTATCTAAAACTTTATCTTACATAAATCAAGGATATCTATACTTAAAAACAGTGAACGTGAACTTTTTAATGTAGATAATTTCAGCCTAGGCATTTTCCAGTCATAAAATTATAAAAGGTTTTGAAGACACAATTTTATTTTACTACGACTATCTTTTATAGGTATGTACTTATTACATATTTTCTGTCAGGGGTGGCAAGGGTCCATAAAATTGGAATAGCTGTACGACTAATCATATTCCATGTATATTTTTTTCATTGCTGAATTTTAAGTTGCTGTTATTTTTGAAATTGAGCTTTTTCATATAATTGAGCTTAACACACGATTTTCGCAAAAAAATACACTGAACAAAATAAGATACCTACCTCTTGCTGAACTGGAAGAAAAATGAAATTATCAATTATATCCTGAAGTTACGCACAGACAACTAATAAACAGTGGCAGTTGTTTGCAAAGCTTTAAGGATGATATAAAGCTGCTCGCGCTTTATTGGACAGCGGAAATGAGTCTAAAGTTGCATTGCGGGGATTAAACTCGACCCAATTAAACCAGTATGGACGCCGTGCCTGGCTCGCCTCGATATCAGATTAGCTCCTCACTGGATTACATTAGAGCGTCATACTCCACGGTATATACTAACAATATCCGACCAATTATGGCGGCGTCCCATTCAATAGTCATGCAGATTAGGCCGTCATCATATTAGCGCTTACTATATATATGTCTGTAATGCGATTGTGTCGTGATATCTGTTGGGAATAATGATGTGAGATGTTTGTGGTTCTATTATTATGTATTTATTAGATACTCTAGCTCTGAATTATAACTAAGTCTGTATGCCCTGTATCCGAGGGTTGAGGCTCATCGGGTACATGTATTTTACTGCAGTGAAGCGCTCGAAGCTTCCAACTGCGTGGGTGGTTTGTTAATTCTACTAGAAATAATAATTTTAATCCTAATTTATTATTCTAAAGGTCAATAAAATCATTTTTCGTTAATTATAACCTTCCACAGTTTATGTTAGTCCTCATCATAAACGACCTTTCATGTTCAGGGGCGACGTTTCATATTTGATCCTAATATACTGTCGGTATGCTCCCGACCTTTTGTCCTCTCTATTTTTACGTTCGCATATTATGAAAATGGTACATAAAACCCATTTTCGAGTAACTGGATAGGTATCTCCATCATTTTAATTATTATGTATAAAGTCCTTTTAAAAAAAATATCGTTATGAAAGCCTAACGTTCAATAAAAAACACCGGGTTGCACTCCGGGAGTGCTGGCAGAAGTGAAAACATGAATATTAACTTTATACATTTTTAATATTTTTTTGAGATTATGGAATGAAGAAAGAGCACAACTACTTTTTACTGTCATCACTTGCCCTCGATATTGAGAGTTTCTCAAAAAAATATTTTGTCCCTATGACTGTACTGGAAGGTAAACTAAAGAACCCCAACACGATTAAATATAATCAAAATTTAAGCACGACTCCATCTATGATTTTGAAGAATAAAAACTATACTCGTACTTTCATACTTGACTAACTACTTGACTTTGAAAAATTATAGATGGCGCAACACATTTTTTCTCACATGTCTTTCCTCGATTTTGAGGGTTCTGGTTGAGCTAAAATTATTCAAATATATATTTTGAGTTTATTGCTGTGGCCTGGATGCTAACCTAAAGATACTCCGGCACCATTTCATTTTATAAAAATAAAAACCCAAACTCCATCTATGATTTTAAATGATAATTACTAAGCCTGACACTATTGTCAAATTTCACATGTTTGAAACGTCATAAAATATCTTACCGACCTGTACTTACGGAATTTCTATAGAATTTNTGCTCAACGCCGCTAAAGAAGTTTTCACTTCAAAATTAAGTAAAATGTTTTTTTTTGACATAAAGTGTGTTTAATATAGCCGTTTTTCATTTCAATAATTTGAGAAAATTTAAGTGTTTAATGGCTGTGTGCTCGATGCTGCGTGCTCGTTAAAAGTTTCAGCCAAAGTGGGCTTCACACTAACTAGCAGTCGGGCAGAGTATTCACCTTGTTAATCTAATGCTCTTCAGTGTCCTGTGAGACAACTATGTGAGACATTCATTAGATTGTGTTAATCTGCACTAAGTCGGTTCAGTAAGACAATTATTGAATTATTTGGCTCCGTTAGATCTGTCGCTAGTGGCTGTCAAGTTAATTGTATATTGCTGGCTATTTAAAATATATCGCATAATGTTTTGTGCACATGAAAGATAGATGCCATTAAAAACATCCTGTAAAAAACCCAAGTCTCACAGCTCAGTTACCGTAAAAAGTTGTGAGATCCATGTAATACCAAGTCGGTTAATCTATTTAGT
>NWSH02000050.1:6475937-6489570 GCA_002382865.2 Heliothis virescens | reverse complement strand
ACATAAGTAGAATTTGTAATGTAGAGACAGACGTTTTTTTCATAATTCAACATATTTTCTCACCGTTATGTTGTTCAGTTTCATGAGCTAAACACACCCTTACCCGCTCTATACCCCCTCCCGTTATGCCTCATATAGTAGATATCTATCTACACCTATTATTTTCTACTGTACAGTAATTATTCATTAACTGCAAATGTAACCTTGTAATCCTATACATTTATATAGGATTACAAAGTTATTCATGCAGTTAGTGTATTTAGAAAACTGGAACGAAAGTTCAAAATATTTAAGTTTTCCCATAATAAGGATACTAAACTCTATATGTATTCTAAATTTGAAGCTTCTATGTCTGCTAGAAGTGCCTTGGACTTTTGATGATCGGTGAGTCAGTGAGTGACAAAATTCAGAAACTTTAACAAGTTGTCATTCTTAAACTACTGGATCAAATTGTCTGAAATTATAAATACACCGTATTTATACAATGCCTAATTAGCTACTAAAAATTCAGGCTTCTTGTTTTATCCACAACGAAATTATAGTGGGTCGAAAATAGCCTGAATTGCTTCGAGAAAAGGATGGTACGGCCGTGCCGCTTTTTCTGCTTGACTTGGCGGGGGCACTGCCGTGCCCCCTGATTAAGAAGTAGTAATTTGTCATTAGGTATATATTGTTATTTAATGAAGATCAGATTAATGATCGTCACAGCTCTAAACAGATTCCATCAATAATCATGGCTCTTATAATTTATAGCGAGCACGTAAAGCCGCGCTTAGGCTAGTAATGTTATTGACCATCTAATTATAGGTGTATCATAAATTAATTAAGTCCTAATTGTGTATCGGCTTCCATGTGTCTGTCGATACAATACACGTCACGTACCCCAGTGCCTGGTTAATTCGCGTATTCAGTCAACCGTGGAGCTCCACATGATTTACATAGACAACAATGTTCTATAGTCTATTAACACAATACGTATCAATTCGTATAAATTTACATATCAATTTTGAAATATTGAATTTGGGTACAATACATTTTTATTGCATGTTATTAGTACCTGTATTTTATTTGCTATGTTTTGTAACTTAGCTCGTACCCAAAAGTTGTGTTTCAGAAAGGCGTAGGTATATTATTAATTAAACTTGTTATTAAAGTTGTTGGATTAAAATTTTGTAAACACGAGCAACTTTATAATTTATGCGATTCTGAATATAACCTTATCGCTGACTTTTTTGATGTATAAAATAATTATTTGAATTATGTGCATTGAACAGCACCAACATATTTATGGTAACTGCCTCTGCACATTTTTATTGTTAACATTATTTTTGCATGGGGCTAACTTCGATCAGAAATGCTCGGTGATAGATAGAATTGAAATGTTTATCTAATTAGGAAATAGCTGGTAAAGCTAGATTGAAGTTTTATCGAGGCTCGTCTCAAATCAGCGAGTGCAGCAAATGCAGTGGATTCAGGCCACGTTGGCGGCCCAGGCTGATGCCTGTCCGACCTATCCATACGTGCGGGGACTCCGCGATCCGACACAAACGATCCTAACTGATGTAGGTTTTTGATCACGTCCACAAATAAATTGTGTTTTCCCTCAAAATCTGATCGCCATAAGTGTTTCTGCAAAACTTATTGTACAACACTTGATTCGTTTTGTTCTCATCAAATTCTTTGAAAGAACTTTTGTTGTTAAATTCAGTTTAGTTTCAATGTATTTCAATAAGAATGTTTTGGCGAAAAGGGTTCCTAGAAAATCCATTGAAATATAAATTGAGTTTGATTCTCTGAATTCATATCGGTGTTTCGTTATTAGGTTAGTAGTGCTCAACTGAGGGTTTGTAGCAGTTTCCTCGAAACGTTAATTAATCTGCAGCTTTCATACTCCAGGAATGCGAAGTCTTTTCAGCTTTTTTTTACATCCGATTAATATTTGATTGACGCAAATATGATCGGCTTGCAAGTTTTATATTTAACCAGGCATCTGATGATTTATTAATTCATTGGAAAAATGGAAAATGAAATAAGTAACACTTATAATATTTCGAAATTATCTTCACATCATTTAAAGGTGTTATTGCGTTCAATATACTTTTTTAAAAGTAAGTTTTTTTAAGTAGGTACAGCATATTTTAGAAACAAAGTTTGCGATGATCAGAAGGTAAGCTACCTTTATGGTAAGCTTTAGTGTCTATAGCCTAATCGACGTTACTTTCAATGTTGCAACCATTTCAGAGTTACTGTATCCACACGCGTAAACAAGTACGTTACAACTTCAAGAGTTTAAGGCGATAAATGTTAATCATGTAAGATTATGATCCCGAGCTCGGACGGTGGTTAATTTACTAAGTTTGTACACGAGTATGCAAAGTGAGACTTAAGAAGGTCAGCTTGCGATGCAGTTTTAATACGGAGGCGGTGTGCGGCTCATAATTCACATGCCTGTCTTGCTCCCTATTGGCCTGACGCTTATTTTATACGTGACGCGGAACCGCAATCCTTGTTACAACACTATTTCTAATATCTTTTATTTATAGAACGACGTATGCTGAGATTGCTGGACGCGTTATATATGGCTAGCGTTTTAAAATATACACGGAAAATATTAAACTTCGGCATAAAATGGAAATATTATGTCCATATTACACACAAGCAGTTACATATTCAATATATTAAAATGACTCTCGATACTTTCTATGGAAAATTCTATACCTCATGACAATGTTTCTAGACACCTTACAGAACTTTGAAGTAGAAATTGAATACATTATACGTTCTACTAATTATTTAAAATCACAATGATACCTATTATTAAACTAGAGAGCAAACTAGAAAAAGCTTTCGCATGTTACCTGTCAATATTATCCCACCAAAAACATACTGTAAAAAACTAGCCAAGTCTCTATGGAGCTGCTTCATTACTTTTTAGAGGTAAACAATACCTCTAAAAAGTAATGAAATCTAGACAAAGTCGTGCTGAGTCTTAGGTCTCTTACTGCGATTTCTTTACTATAACAGTTAATGTTATATAACTGGCCGTTGACTTGTATCCAGTTACTTAGAAAGAATGTTCAACGGCCAGTCATATCATATTAACTGTTGTAGTAAAAAAATCGCAGTAAGAGACCTAAGATTCAGCACGACTTTGTCTAGATTTCATTACTTTTTAGAGGTATTGTTTACCTCTAAAAAGTAATGAAGCAGCTCCATAGAGACTTGGCTAGTTTTTTACAGTATGTTTTTGGTGGGATAATATTGACAGGTAACATGCGAAAGCTTTTTCTAGTTTGCTCTCTAGTTTAATAATAGGTATCATTGTGATTTTAAATAATTAGTAGAACGTATAATGTATTCAATTTCTACTTCAAAGTTCTGTAAGGTGTCTAGAAACATTGTCATGAGGTATAGAATTTTCCATAGAAAGTATCGAGAGTCATTTTAATATATTGAATATGTAACTGCTTGTGTGTAATATGGACATAATATTTCCATTTTATGCCGAAGTTTAATATTTTCCGTGTATATTTTAAAACGCTAGCCATATATAACGCGTCCAGCAATCTCAGCATACGTCGTTCTATAAATAAAAGATATTAGAAATAGTGTTGTAACAAGGATTGCGGTTCCGCGTCACGTATAAAATAAGCGTCAGGCCAATAGGGAGCAAGACAGGCATGTGAATTATGAGCCGCACACCGCCTCCGTATTAAAACTGCATCGCAAGCTGACCTTCTTAAGTCTCACTTTNGGGCTCTTCTGTTTTCTAATCAGGGTCATCAGGTACTCCAGATCTTCGATTATCCTAGTTTTTGTAGTTTTCCCTTTATGTGGCCATTAAACCTTAACTCTGTACCAAATTTCAGCTCTCTGAGATTATGGGAAGTACTAGTTCTATTTTGATGATCATGAGTGAGTGAGTGTCGAAAATATGAAACTTTGCTTTCGCTTAGCTTCGGAACTAAATTACCTACAGACTTGAAATTCTGGTTTTTAAGTATGTGATTATAGCTCTCTGGATCACGAAAGTTTCTGCGTTCTGGTCTTATCCAGAGGTTCTCAAATAGGGGCCTCAAAATGCCGCGAAATGGTTCCGGTAAAGGATGGTACGGCAGTATTTGCTTTGCGCTCGACTTGGCGGGGGCACTGCCGTGCCCCCAAATTTCAGCGATAGAGTACTACTACAGCCAGCTGTATAGGTATGTTCTGCTCAATGACATCACACGCATGTCATCGGCTTAATGTTACTATCCGGTAATGATTAATGGGATGAACTAGCAAGTACCTACACCGTGAATGACCACTCACTCCAAATTAAATGTAAATACACTACGTATGATCAAATATTTTATCAAACCCATATATGAAAATGAAAACAATTGTATTTTTTTATTTGCTTTTTAATTTTCAATTAATTAAAAAAATAAGTTTGAACACAGAATGTTTTCATTGTGACACACAATATCTTTCAAAATGCATCTTCGATATTTGAACCGAGGAACAATGGGTTGAACTCCACAAGGGGTGTTTCATGGCCCGTGAAAACAAGGAAGGTGAGAGCTAAACATAAAATTCCTGAAGGGTTTAACTGCTATCTGGGTTTACCACCTGGCCTCAGCGATAGATAACTTGACCTTAATAATTCCCGGTTTAACAGTCACTATGTAAGTACTTACTTTACTAACATTTTTAGCTCTTAGGTAAAGGGTTTGTCTATTTGATGATAGCGTCAGATGACTTTGCTAGTTTGTGGCAATTGTCACTTGAGAATTATTATCTTAGTTTATTTAAGTACTAGCTTTCCGCCCGCGGCTTCGCCCGCGTGGAATTCGGTTCGACACACAGCGCCATCTACAATCCATCCATCAAGCAAACAATATTTTTGTTTTCCCTCGGGAATATCTATTTTTTTCGGGATAAAAAGTACCCTATTATTTAATCCGGACTTCTAACTTTACGTCTGCAAAATTTCAAAGCAATCGGTTCAGTAGTTACGGCGTGAAAGCGGAACAAACAAACAAACAAACAAACTCACTTTCCGATTTATAATATTAGTAAGGATGTAAGGATTAGTTTATTGTACATATATATCGTATATAAATATCTACGTAAGAAGAGTTCGTGGCTAGTCAAAGCAGCGCCGATCGATTTCGATTCGATAAGGTTCAACAACGCTTGGCGCAGTCGGCCCGTGGATGGGTTCATCCATTTTTAGTTGTCCTTAAACATATTATAACAAATTAATCATTTATCACATACTTATAAAATACTGCACAAAGCAGCATCAAGCAATGCAGTGTCACGACAAAGTTGAATGGCTTTACTATTTTTATTTTAGAGTAAATAACTGCGTTAAATATAAACGTGTTTTCGTAGTTTAATTTTCGTTAGATAATAAGCGGAACCTATTCATTAGAACTGTAGGTACAGACCAGTACAAAGTTTATTCTACGGAATAGAACCTTCAACAAACTTCACCTTTGCTCTTAGGAACTGTTTACAAATGTATTACCTACCTACTCTGTATTAGATAGATACTTTATTAAGTTACCTACTCTATCAAACGAACCCATTTTAAAGTAAATTAATTGAATCACGGCATGTGATAGAATATGCACATAATGAAATGTTTTTAAGCGTATCTATACAAACCATCGTTACAGGAAAGTAGCTTTTCATAACAAGTAAAGAACTTTCCATGTTTTGCTCACTTAAAAGAAAATTAATAAACCTGAATTTATTACGAATCGTCACTTCCACGTTCCGTGAAAAGTAATAAATTTAAAAAAGGTCCAATAATACCGTCACAATAAGAGTAAATATTGAATAAAAACAGAACAGACGCTTGTCTGTGAAGGGAAGCGGCGTATTTATTAACGCTGTGAGCTGCGACACAGGCGGGTAAACACCAGCCTACTTTATATTAAACCGAGCGGTCCATCAGACGCCAGGCGAAGTACCGTAGAACGGCCTCATTAATTAATGTTTAATTAATCGTTCGATACAAAAAGTAATCAGTAAACACGAGCAAATAGAATTAAGATGGAAATCTAATGAGCGGCTAATCTAATAAAGACTCTTTATGCTTTCAAGAATAATGAAGATCGAATTAAGATTGTTTAGTTTTTTTTTTGTTTTTGGTTTCTTTGCTGTAATCGACATCTGGAACGAAACATTGAGAAGCGTGGCCTTATTTAGATAAAATATGGCAATATCATAGAATTCTACAACGTCGATTTAAATTATTTATTTATTGGTTAGATATAAATAGTATACGACTAAATATATAAAACCCAGTAGGGTTCTCGGATTGAAATAATAATAACGCCCACATAGTATCTTTGTTGTGTAAGTATTTACTAAAGTAATATCTTCAAAATATTGTTTCATAGTTTAACAAAGAAAAATCATTTCTAAATTAAACTCTAATCACTACAAAATATTTTAATTTAATTAAAGTTACCGACCAGCCATAGACATAGATGAATTCCTAACAGAAACTTCGCCAAAGAAATTTTATTAAATCTCAATAATGTCTAAACAATTCGTATCTCTGTGGAATGTCGGCGAATCTATAATGAAACCGCCTCTGTTTATTCTGTCGATACGAAATGAGAAATGAGTGCAGTAAACCTTAACAATTGCTTGCCTTAAACACAAAGACTACTGCGTATTTACATTAAACGAAAACTCGTTAGATTTAATCTCTAATCCTTGTCGAGAAATATCTACATGTTGGTATTTCCTTAATGTAGTCCTATTAGTTTAGGACTACACTTATAGCTTCCTTATGAGTTCATTGATGAAATAAGGATAGGAACGAATCATTATTATTCATGCTAATAAACAATTGAATTTTGTGTGCTCTGGCCGCATAAAAATAAGCACCTCTTTCATGGATTAGTGTTCTCTTATGTTGCTTATTAACATTAATGGGCATAAGTCCAAAATACTATATAATATTTCTCGTAAATATGTACCTATTTATAAGTGTTCAAGTATCTGTTGATAGTATCGAGTATTGATTGGTATTGCAATATAATTGAGTGTCGCGTTCAGTTCGCTTCATGCAACAATGAAATTGTATTTTAAATTGTCGGTGGGAAGCCGAACTGAAGCTTGTACAAATTAAGTCAATACGAGAAATGATGTTGGAAGGCGCGGAAAGCGGGCGACACCGCGGCACAATCCACTGGATTAGGGCTCCAACACGCACGCCCTCTGGCGCAACTTCCTATTTATGTAGGGTCGCTAACCAAACGACTTGTAGGCTCTTTATTACAGTTGTTCTTTTCCGTTCACGACGCTGTAACTGCTTTGATAAAATATCGTGTCGATTTCTTTTGTTTGAACAAGGGCTTATGTTTCAGCGGGCAGTGGTAGATCTCAAATTAACGAGTGCTAAACTTTTTTGGATTGCAAATCGTTTTTCATTTTTATGGAGCGTTTATTTCTTTTGTTGAAAACGTCACCACGCTATGCATTTATACTTAGGTATATAACTTTGTCTTTCTCGACTTTAGACTTATCACACTTAGAGTCCTATACATGATAATGTGAGGAACATATAAAACTATTAACGATGCCACTTTTAATGCATTTTCTGAACGTCCTCCTTTATTGTCTCCAGATGTGGTGACAAGATGTTATGAGCACGTCGAGGATGGAGCGGCCAGGTCGGCGGGCTAAGGCCGGCTCGCTGAGCGGGCTATCGGGTGGGCTGCCGAGCGCACCGAGCGGGGCGAGCGGTGTCCGTCGCCAGCGCTCCTTGGAGTGGGGCGGCGACAGGTACAGCAGCAGCGACGACGACCGCCCCCCGCAGCCCCCACCCCTCGCCGACAGGGTGTTCGCCTCACTCCTCGCTCAGGCCACACAACAGTTCGACAGTAAGTTTTGCATGTAATTAATCTCTGATATTGAATGTCAGCCGAGTATGAGTCTGGCAGATTAAAAATGGAATTTATATCCCTGCGGATCATGTGTTGTGTTTTTGTATTCACGCTGTTTATTACTTGTAAATAAAAATGGCAGTCGGAAGTTTAATGAAACTATAGAATTTGCCTCCAATTTCCGCTACTGGTTGCATGCCGCACGTTGAGAACTGAAACTGAAAATCGTTCTGGCGATTTGATTTATGTGAAGAAACGTAGCTAAAAGTGTGTATTCAAATACAATAAGAATTGCATATTTACAATGCAGTAGCGTGTGAGTTTTAATTAGATACTTTTATAAGGCTTGGGTTCAAAATACAGATATTAAAATCATAGTACACTCAAACTTATGACCTACGATTGTTAGTTCTAGTAGGTATGGCAAAGTGGGATCAGCTTGGAATTTGTTATTCAGCAAGTGACACGGCCGAAGGTCCGTGCTGAGCCCTAACAAGTGGGATCATTAGTGGGGCTTGCAGGGGCAGTGGGGGGAAGGCGGAATGCACGGGGGCACGGGATCACGGCAATTGATAGGGGAGCGCCCTGCGGTGAGCTTATGAGGAAAACTTTACACGTAAACCCGACGCAGCCTCCGCTCCGTCCGTCTGTGACACAAACTAAGGATTTAATGAAGTCATACAGATGTACAGTGGAGTTTCCCTTTGCCTTACAAATATTTTTAGACTCGATAATTCTTTGGGCTTATTTTTAGACTTATTTGGGGATTTAATACAGTAAAACCATCTATATACCTATATAGGGTTTACGGATCAATTTATTGAATCACAATCAAGTCACGTGCACAAACAACTTAACGTGACAACAAAGTTGTGTTGGGAATCGAATACAAGCATATAGACAAGACGCTCGATCGTTGCAGCATTTGGAGATAGAAACAAAGTTGGGTGGAAGTCAAGTGCGGAAAGTTAGTTTGTAGATGGAAGACCGATGTTGCTTGGCCCTTTACCTGCAATTGTTTGTTACTTCACAAACACGTTTACACTGTAAAGCTAGAGAAACTCAGGAATTTTATTTTGGTATTAGGTTAACGTATTTGATCTTCATCATCATTAAAAATATTACTAGAAATTAAAAAAAATAATGAATATATGATACACTGAACGCTATTAAGGACAAAAATCAATAGATCATTAGGTAGACTCTTCAGGTACGTATTGTTACATTGTAAACAGCTCTTATAATGTCACGCACGAATCCTGCACATCGATTGCTACAGAATAGAAAGGATTAACAAAGCTTCAGTCATGATAATAACCCTTGTGAAATGGTTCACATGTGTAACGATCCGTAGAACCTTACTAGCTAAACAATAGAGGTCCTTTTTGAATGGCTCTGCACCAATAAAGGTTTAGATCGAGCTTATGACGAAAATTCGTGTGTCGCCCCGATGAGAATAAATGCTAGTCGTTGGTCCAAGCTTTGTATTGATTTGAATGTTATGTAACCTTAGCTTGGACAAGGTTTACGTACAACAAAACATTTATTTATATAAATGAAGGTTTCGTTACAGAAACATTTGTAAACATTAGGACTTACTGCAAGTGATCCGTGCCGGATTAGGCGCGGGTATCTCGTGGTTCTTTTACGAATTATTCCTCTCTATTACGTTTTACTGTTTCAGGTACATTATTTTTTATTTTCTTGGTACTTTAGTTTAATATTATTAAAAATACCAGATAAAAAGTGTTCAAATAATAATGAACACGATTTGATATTCTAGAACCAAATAGACGCAAAAATAGCACAAAATCATTTCCTTAATAAAGAAGAACTCCCTCATGTAAATAGTACATGAACTCCGTACATTAGTTTTGAGCTGCTACATAATACAAGTTAGAAGCTCAGCAAGGTAGTTTAGTACACAAACAGGTACACTAAACTACCAATACTAAATCTTGTGTTAGTTTAACGTTGTTTCATATTTCCGCGGCATGCGCGACTATATTTACCTAACAGAGCGTACAACATTATCATAAAGGAATATTATAAAGGTTCATGTTATTGCGGCTTAGATATTGCCTTTACCTTACTTCATATTACATAAAGACAACGATAGCGTTATCTTTTTGACCTCCTTGTAGGCTTGTTTATTTAGAGGAATCCTTTAATGTTTGCTTCCAATTCTGATCTTTATCAACTGTTTTCTGCCTACAAGTTATTTTGGCAGTATTGGTTTTCTTTTCAAATGATTCAGCTTTTCATTTTCTTCTGTGAAGTGTTTAAAGTGTAATTCAATACCAATCTGATTTTATTACGATCACGGAATAAGATGAAGACTATTCAAATTCTGACTCACGGTGATTAAAGAATTTGGTGATTGAGAACAGTTTATTACAAGAAAGAGTAATAAATAAGCCAACATTTTTATAGCTATTGGTTTATTTAATATTATAGAGCTATTGGATTGTTATCTTTCGTTCACTTTTATGAGATAAAAAGTACTTGTTTGATCCCGTCTAGACTCATCCGCTTGTAATAACCCAGAGGGAGTTGTTTTCTACAAAAAACTGAGACAGATTTTATTTTTAATCGTGGCTGTTAATAATTCTGCGAGTAAATCTCCGTCAAAGTTTGCCTACAGAGGTTCTATAGATACTGTAATCTTAAACAAAACAGTCCATAAAGGAACACAAAATTGAAACAGAGATTTCATTTAGCAGTTTAATTATCTGTTATGTGAAATGCTTGCTCTAAATTAAAAGTATTATTAATTGAGCGTGTGTAAGGAACATACACCCAGTGCCTCCTTCTCAATAAACATCGAAGCATCAAGTGGGCACCAATTCAATAAGATTTTATTAAATTCCCGATGACAAGCGTTTTATTGGAAAAATAATGCTATTGGAGATTTGAGACTAGATACGTTAAATATTGTACGAGTTTTATTGTGATATGAAGCGACGTTTTATAAAATAATGGAGATAATATGCGCAGAACGTAGAACATTTATTGAATAAATATATCTTTCTCCTCCAATAAGCTTTATATTTTTTTTGTGAGGTATTTCGTGATCTTTTCAGTTTAATGAGAAGAGCTGTACAGATTACGGATTGTATAAGGCAATTTTAATAAAAATATGCTTAGGTAATAGAATTGAGATATAAAACTGTATTTTGGTATAAATAGACAAGGTTATAAATGTATTGACTTCTTTACTGATTTGACTCGATGTTTTGCTTTAAATACGAATTCAAACAAAAGAAAATCTTCAGATGAATAACATTATTGTCAACAAACACATAGAACTTGTAGTGTATGGACACTCGCTTTAAGTATTCATCGGGAGCTCAATAGTCACGAGAGTATCGAGTAAACATGACTACATATCTTTGCATCGAACTGCTGAACAGAACGTAAAGGCACCGATATCACGTGTAAACTGCACGGCAATAATGTCGGGTGCTCATATGGGGTGTAAATATGCACTTAATTGGATGATGCCGTATAACGCTCGTACGTATAACGGCCCGTATGCTACATATTAGTTTCGACAATTGCCGGTCTGTTGATAAAGCGTCATGTTCGAGAGCTACGGGCACGGCTGCTACTATTTAGCGATCAATGTGTGCTCTCGATGCCAATGAGAACTTGCGACGTTTGATTAGCGGCCATGAATAATTATAACAGGTCATTCAAAATTAGAATACTGCATTAAGTTACTAGTGTTAGTTGGGTATACAGGTGAACTTCATATGACTTATTGCCCGTGATTCTTTTCAAAGGGTGAAACCATCGCTGAAAAATGGGCATTCCGAAAAAATCTAAAAGATATAAAACATAAATGAGTGTACAAAAGTAAGATTTATGATCAAATGATATGATCGAGAGGCCCTTTCAAATTTTACGTTCAAAATGTATAAATAGCATTAACAGCGCATATTTCAATTGTTTCACAAAACAACCAATGCTTGTCACATTTTTACGTTAAAATATGTAAAGCCAAATATTTTTTTGCATTTGCTGGACATAAAATACTGGTGCAAAATTAATGGCAAATAAATTGTCTGTACGGGCATTTTAGTTCTGTTTTTTTTTAAATTAGGTTTGGGTTAGGTATTTGAGTCTTATAAAAAAATAGGTAGATACCTATTTCTCTTCAGTTCCAGGTTTATTCTGAAATTAACCTTTTTTACGTCTTAAATTTTGTCACACCCCTCACCAATTCGTTAATATCAATAGATAAAAGAAATTTTATAAAGATTTACATAATCAAATTCACTTCGTTGATCAATAAGCACTACAGTTGATCGAAGTAAATAAAAGAATAACTGGAAGTGACAAAAATGTGCGTATTGATACAATAGTAGTACTTCAAACCTGATTGTTCATTCGATCATACAAATGCACGTACACGTTCATTTAACTCTTTGTTCATTGTGTTTCCCTCTATTGTTCACGTACTTTTAATAGACCATGAAATAAAATACAATTTAATTGGTACAATTCAAGGAAAAAATAAAGAATTTAACTATTTCTACCATGTCTAGCCTATGATTAGCCTATGAATTACTCAATATAACGTATACCAAATATATTCACCCACCTATAATTTTCATCTCCGTAGCCCCCAGTCCATATACAAACAGTTCAATAATCCTATTAAGTAAACATTTTCCATAAGTCCGTTCTATGAGAATTTCAAATTTGTTTTGTTCAGACGAAATCTTTTATGTATAACTAACGTGTACGAAGTTTAGTATCCATCTCCGATATGAGATTCATATGAGAGTGAATAATTTACGCTGCAGTGTAGTGCGAGTTCCTGAGGTCCGCTCTGACATGCAAATGGCGGCTTTTTAGGTTGTTACCAGCATTACCTTTGCGATGGGCACTAATGTGATTAGTCTCGCCGCGTGATGGCATTTGCAGAGCTTTAATGCACGGCTACGTCGCATCATAAATGCGTTCCGAATTTGGTAATCGATGTGTCTGTCTACCGCCACTGCTAGTGATGGGTTAATTGCTGTTCCAGAACACCCATTGTATTACACAAATAACAAATATAAAGCTATGTTTTCGTTCATTTTTTCTCGAAATGGCGCGTTAAAATTAATAACGATAACAAATTGCTATGTGTGCCACGTCGCAAAAAAAGATTTACAACATGTTTCATTTATGAGTTCTAATTTTATGCTGATTTGGGGATGGAAAAATAATATAAACTTGAAATATACTAGATAGGCATTTTTCATACGCAATCAAGCGTTTTCGTATATTTCGGGTTGAATGATTTTGTAAAGAGCTTTGCAAATATGTGAAACCCATTCATAGCGAGAAAGGTTACAAGAGGACTGTGTAAGACGATTTGAATAATATTAATTAAATTAGTAAGTAGATAGAGGAGCGTCGGGCTCGAGAATTCTTAAGAAGCAGTCAAGGGCGAGTGAGACTAGGCACGACCAACTTTCAGTCTACGAGACTCTTGCTCCGTCGAGTGTGCCTACATTTACATACCTGCGCCTACTATATTGATGTATTTGTCGCATAGCCGACTGCTGATCACGAGGTCTCGGGTCGATTCCCGGGACGGGCCGAAATCGCTTTGTGGGTTTTAGAAACTTTCACAAAGCAGCCCGGAGTTGGAAGTTGGTGATTGATACACCCGTGCATCGGAGAGCACGTTAATGTCGGTCCTGCGCCTGATCTCTCTCCGGTCGTGTCGGATTGCCGTCCCATCG
>NWSH02000050.1:6449093-6473987 GCA_002382865.2 Heliothis virescens | reverse complement strand
CGATTATCGGGCCACGGCGCTGTTCTCATATAAGGAGATCAGCCAGCTGCCAGGACATATTATAGTGCCAAAGCATTTGCGCAGACACAGGTCACGTCCCTATTCCCTCCCCGGTCGTGTCGGATTGCCGTCCCATCGGGTTATGAGAGTGAGGGAATAGGGAGTGCACCTGTGTCTGCGCAAATGCTTGTGCACTATAATATGTCCTGCGCAGCTGGCTGATCTCCTTATATGAGAACAGCCGCCGTGGCCGATAATCGGCTAGGAGGCCATCATCAGGTTTTTATATATGTCGCGATTTAGCTGTAGTGTAAAAGTCACATTTCATTTGCGCGCATGCTATGGACACAAGGCAAATTTTGAATTTCTATTTTTAAAAATCCAATAACATTTTGACAGCCTAGCAAGAGGGCCTGTTAGTTCAAGCTCAAAAGTAGAACCTACGCCTTTTATTAAGTTATGAAATTTTGATGGTAACATTTTTACTGCGACGTAACTTATTTTTTTTACTGCGACGTTTTGTATATAAAACCTTCCTTATCATATACCGGAGTATTACACTAAACAGAATTGTTGCTTATAGTTCCAAACTTTCTTGTTTAAAACTGTAACATTTTATAGATAACACTTATCGTTAACGAGTTCTTTAGCGAAACTGGGGCAAGCAGCAGCTACTGAGAAGATTAGTTTTATAAACAGAGAAAAAACTGACTCAATAGTGGTTACGAAGCCAAGAGGTGCAATACAACGTAAATGTACCCAAGTAAAATTGTATCTTCAAGACACCCACTTTCTGTAACCACCGAGTAAACAGATTATTATAAAAAAATAATCAAAATCTTCCCAGTTGCTGTCTTCAGAATCATGATTGCCTACGCTACACGAAACTTTGACGACTTATTCTCAATCTTCATAGAATATTAAAATGCGAAATAGCTGCCGTACCTTTGTGTAATGTTAGTCGAGATTGGAAACCATAAGGCGTCTGGTAGTTTCCATTTCATTTCGTATTTTTCTCCTTACACAAACGGTATCGGCGGTGTTATTAGAGGCAAGCCCAGTAAGTACGCAATATCTCCGGCCGCGCTCCACAAGAATCCTCGCCGAGGCTATGCCCCGTTATTGCATGGAAATTCTTGGGCGTGCAACTTCATTGAGCGACTCTCTTTTGTATAAAGGTTTCCGCGCAATGTTCCACGGTTATTGTTTTTCAAAAGCGAGGGAGGCACCTGATATTACCTTCCCTGAATCACAAGCAGTTAGGTTTATTCAATTAAGCTTGTGTACGCGACCTTTGTGTGCCGCAGGTATGCCGCTCAAGTATGAGTAAGACAATAACAACTGTGGTTCTATGAGCTCAATGGAATAACCATTCGTTATCTCTGATTTATAAACGTTTTGCGTCTTGGTTTTTTTTTCGTTCAGCGTTACTAGGTACGGTCGGTTTCTTTACTGATAGAACGCTTGTCAAAATTCTTTATTAATATTTCAAATGACAAGGAAGGTTCATTGTAAATAAAACTTTTTTACTATTTAGGCTCATATCCTCGTGTCAGTCAATTGTGGAAAGGGTGTGGCTCTGATTTATAACAGCTCGTAGGTAATAACACCTATAAATCTATTCTATAATGTAATGCTATATTTTCAGTGATAACACGATCCGCCCATACAGTTACATGGAAGCCGATATCTTTGTAAGCTTAAAGGAAATTCGGTAGAATTGTGATAAATGTTCGCTTCGTGACAGGTAGCTTTGTACACGAGGTGGCATACCATATTGACACGTCGCATGAACGGAACCACACCATAAACATAGTGAATCAACCTAACCAATTGATTGATTACTTTAAAAGCCTTTTTGATGTGTCACATTATGATGAGCAATGTTATTATATATGAATTACTTGCAACGACTTGCGTATAGGTACGCGTTATTAGAGTTGATTTTAAAGGAAATTATGAATAAGTGGTTAATGTTGTTTAATTTGATAGGTATATACTTAAGGCTTATTAAAAACAATATTTGGTTTGTAGATACATTATTTCTAATTAAATTTATTTTATTATAGAAGACGAATGTTGTTTATTTGTTTACACTTCGTGTTTTCGACTACAACAATATTTTTATAATACGATAAGACAACATAAATCCAACAAGAGAACTGTCACCGGAAATTCAGAGTATTTCTATGAACTTAAGTCCTTAAAAGTAAGTAAAACAAGCAAAATTAAACGTTCTATTTGCGAGGTTAAAATCAAATGAAAGGACGATAAAACACACATGAACTAAAGTATTGACGTAACGAGAGACAATGACACGCTATCATCAACAGCGATTGCCGCGGAGCTCCGAGTCCGTATCTAATGAAAGCGCGCCACCCTCATCAAACAGGGATTTATGTGGCTTCACGAATTAAACTAGCAGTCGTTGCACTGCGACTGACGACAGCCACGACTGTGCGCTTGTCGCGCGACTCCACGACTATAATCCGCCATGCGGGCGCTTATCAGCACACCGCTCCCAGATAAGCGCGACCTTCGACTAATTTAATCGACTGATGTTCGCTACGAATTAGCACTTTTATTTCCTTTGAAGTGACCGTTGGCTTTACCTACCACTGCGTCATCCCATCTTTTCTGTCTATTTCTACTAATCCAACTCTTGAACAATGGTTATCATCTAGTCCTTTTTCTATCATATTATAATATAATGTGAGCTTACCAAATTCGCTACTCTAATAGCAATTATGTATTTTTATAGTGAATATCAATATTTGCAGAGTTGAAGCACGAACGTAAATACACGAAGAATAAGAAATTAAAAGAAAAGAGCTCTCGAGAATATGCGTCGAGAGAAATCCTATAAATCTCGTAGAGTTCAATTGCAGGGTAAATACTTTCTTGATAGTCCTCACTAAATGCAATTTACCCTTGAGAGCGGACTTCAGCTTTCTTTAAGTACAATACTAAAAAATTAAGTGTGTCTATATTGCAACAATTTTATAACAACAAAATAAACAGTTTCCTATAAGTAGGGCATTTGCAACAATTTTTGTTCTTTTCTACATCTTTTGCATTGTTCGTTTGTGATATTCAAAACGACGGTGAAAATGTTCAGAATAACTCAACTCCTAAGTGTATAAATATCCAAAATTATTCCCTTTATCATTCAAAAATAATTCATCTACTTAACTTTTTCTTTTATGCTAAAATTCTTTGAAGTTGAGGAAAGCTCCCAAAAAGTAATTTTATTAATTACGAGTCAGGAATTCAACAAAGTTCCAAGCCGAGAGGTCCTTTTCTTTCGCGAAGCGATCCATTATCTTATGAAGATTTAGAAATTCCTGCGGTGTGCGTCTCGCTCGTTGCGCTGCGTCCGCCCGCCCCGGTGTCCCCTACAGACAACGGAGGTTCCAACAAAAAAACAAGCATTCTTCTACAACTTTTATTAAATCATGCATAAAATACGTATGTACTCGTATTACTAACATGACTCGCACTACGCAGAAAATATACAACAATTCAGAACTTTCCGCATACCCACTGTAAAATGAAATTACACATGGCCCTGCCAAAAATTAATAAATAAATTGAGGAATTCACATTAATATGTTAGAACAAAGGCCGCAAATCGCAATGTACATATATTTCGTCAGAAGGTTCGGCAAGCGGCGCGGTAAGGCGCTTTAAGGAAACAAAGGGTAGAGGGTCGCCCTGACTGCCCCACGGCCATTTTCTCTGTAAATGTTGCCGTACCTCTCTTTGTCGTTTTGTTCGTCGGGAGGTCACGAGAGGGCGCCATAGACAAGCTCATTTACCCTCTTTACCAGAAAACTCGTAGTTGACTCCATGAAACCGCACGGCTGGCGGGAACAGGTAAGTAACTTTAACGGGTCATTAACATTGCAATATGTTTTATTTGCGAACTCGATCATTACATTAATGAGACTCTCACATGTTCTAAAGTTACTTCGTTTGCTTGTTGACTGATGTATTAACGTACATTCAGTTTCAAAACATCCAACTGAAACAAAAGTAGGTAGCAGTAAACTTTATTCCCATAGATTAGTAATTAAAAATTGTACGGAAGCATAAGAAGTTATAGGTGTACAATTTATTTACAACGTATACTGAAATGTTTTGTATAAGCCAATGAAAATTTCTATTTGTTTGAGCAAACAACAAAATGCATAGAAATTATATAATTTATACTTTCACAATACATGCATTTATGGATGTTGGATGTCGTAGCAGACTGCTGAAGGGACTACGCGACGGAAAAGTCTCATCGATTGCAGAAATACACTGCGAGGGTGGAAACACATCGACTTGGTCTGAACTTGCAACGACGTCGTGCTTACGCATGCATAGCTAAGCAAGCAAATCTGTGCTCATCGTAACCTGCGATGCGCTTACATGTCGAACCGTGACAGCTGAATGCGCACTAAACCTAATTAGTGTTTTCGCTCTAAATGTGTCACAACACAACAATATACATGTGATCGAATATACCAATCCAACAATAGCAAGAGTACGTGACATAGATATCTTAACTGTAAGTAATGAATATTAGGCGCGGAGTAGCTATCTAATTGGTTATTCTGTTTAGTAACCCAACGAGGTTGATTGAATATTTTACAAGATTGCCTGGCGGACAGGCGGCCGGATTTGTCGAGATACATATTTAATTATCACTCAAGTTATACTATTCAAGATAATACTTAGTTCGGAAGACATAAATAGGGACCAAAATAATCCTGACGAAAATCCTCTTGACATTTCATTTTTTGAGTCGTCAGAATACCTTGAGTGGTTTTCGGCCAAATTACTTCCTCTAGCATAAATTAACCTTTTAAATAATAAGCAGCAAAATGTCAACACTTACAAAAAGGTTTTGTTCTGTTCGGTTTTGTTTCTTAGGTTTTAAGATTTAGAGTAATTTCTTTGAGTCCGAAGGTAGACTTACGAATACCGGCGTGGAGGCTGGATTATTTATACCTAATTTTAATAATTGTATCTACCATTAAAAAAAATTCTGCTCGTGAACTTCTTCTAAGTCCGTTTGAAGTTATCGACACCACTAACTCTTTCCTCGATAAGTTCTTGTTTAACTAGTTACGTATGATTAATATTGTACAATGTTATAGGTACTCTATCGTAGTCTTTAGTTTTCGAGTTGGGAACACTAAGTACACAGGACCTAGTACTAGCACTAAGTACACGGACTCGACTATGAACAAAACTAGTGTTGTTTCCACCAAGTTTTCACCCAGTTACTAAAGTGTGATGATAGTTATCTATGTATGTAGTCCATTTAATGGAAGTTGGTCGATTCCAATGTAGTGTGCAATTTACTTATTTCAATATTATGATGTATATTTTTTTAGTGCTAGGATATGGAATAGCTCAAACCATTTATTTGCTACTTAGGGAAGCTATGTAAGTACTACCATGTCACTTAAGTTTGACTGGATCTTTTTCTTAATTTTACTAGGCGAGTTTACTTTTACAAGTTATATACAAAGCTACATGTAACTCAGCAGTGAAGCCTTCAAAATCTTCTTGAATTGCACGTTTCACTGATTACCGTTTCGAACTATTCCAAATATCTGTACTGTTTCGTTTGACTCGGAGATTTAGAGACTCCGTTAGAATTGACGCGGCACATCAAAGGTGCCTACAGGCGTCCAAATATCGCATCCAATCCAATCTGCAGCAAGATTAATTGAACTACCGGTCAGATTCGCAAAATAGGTGTGAAATTGAGACGGCTATAGGTGTCTCTACGGAAGTTGTGTGCGAGGTAATATGAGAATAGGAGGGATTATTTGTTTAGTACAGCGAGTTTATTGTGATTTATTATTTACTGACAAGTTTATGCAAAATTGTAATTGCACACGACAAACCTTTGCATAATTTCTTATCTCTTTTTATTGAAAAGCTTATAAGCGTCTATGTGAACGCGTACGTCGCGTGTGGGTATACTCGTAGAATATTTCAATAATCCCCATAGGTTTGCGACGCGATGAGCGGCTCGCACGTGCCTCGGATTACGCGTAATTGATGGTCCCCGTGTCTAATCTCTGCACTTTGCTCTCAGCCCCACATTCTATTTAAAAAAATATTTTCCAAGTACCTACATTTGTTTTTGTAACTAGTTTTCGCCCTCGGCTTCGAACGTAGATTTATTTTTTTATTTGAATTGCTTTCTCGATGCAGAGTTGCTTTCAGAACTTGTCGAAACGATTTTACTTTTAATACAAACATGTAGGTTCACTTTTATTACATATGTATTCACATTTTACGGTAACAGCATCGTTATTTGAGATAAGCGTAATATTGGGTACGCAATTTTGTGAATAGGGTGTCAGATACATTGATACGGTTAATTCAGTTTTAGTAAAATTGAATGGAATTTGAATATTAGTGAGCATAATTGAGTTGGTAAATTAATTGATACATTTACACAAATGCCTTAAATCGCTTGTGCATTCTGAAGGGCTGCATAATTTTTTTCGGGCAAAAGTTAAAATTTGTGTAGCATTAATTCGTTTATCTCGTAATTTAGCCGGAGCGCTCTTCAGTCGTCGGCGGCGAACAATTCGCGTGAGCTCCTTATCTGCAGATATTTAAATTCCCGCCTGAGCCTCAAAATAGTTCAAATTAAATGGAGCTTGTAAATTAAGTGTTGCTATCACGCAATCCCGGGGAAATAGCTCTAAGTGGTTTCAGTACGATCTAATATTTTATCTGGCTCGACTTAATGGCTAAGTTAAATAATCTAGACAACATAGCGATATGTAAACACTGTTACTGGAACTTGGGATCCAAATTAATTCGTCGATGGCTTGATTAAATATCTACACTAATTTAAGTGATCCCGAACCAGACAGATTTATTAGTTGAGTATTGAATTAATTAAGACTAAAATCTTAGTTATGTCATATCTGTCTAGAGAATTAATTGCAACAGAAAAAAGCACTTAAGTATACCTTATTACTGCTACGTGCGTAGGTATAAACCTAATTACATAAAGTTGACAATAAAAATGCTCACTTTTGAAATTGTTTTTATAAAATAAAACATGTTGTCAGAATAAATTATTTAAAAACCTTAATACAGCATGACCTTAAAAAAAAGATCATCTCCAGTAACCTGCCCTTATATGTACGGAACGTTTACTCCTCACATCAAAGGTTTCCACGTCAAGAGTTATCTATACTGTTTGCGGTTACGAGTATTCCTTATGGGATAAAACATAACTCTTCCATACGTAATGTATAATTTTGTCTGCGATTATATTGCCGAAAACAAAAATAGGTATGATGAGAACCGACAGACGGTAGCGGGACGGACGCGGGGCGGGGGCGCTGCGGCGTCGGGCCGCGATCACTCTCAGGGGCAAACAGCGACGATTGAATGTGAAAATTTAATTCAGGTCATTTTCATCGCAGGAGTAAAGGAATCTATTATTTTTCCCCAAAGAAGACTATTACTCAGCTAACATTTTTTAAATATGAATTTCATAGCGGCGGGATCGCCGTTTATTTATGCAGTTCACGTCAGCTTCAGTGCTCTTGAGGTTCTTCAAGGCTACTACTATTTGTTAATGATATCACAACTGCTTGCTATTGTGTGGAAACTTTTTATTTTTGTTCAAGTTTACCCGGAAATCTTTAGGAAGTTTGTGTAAAAAAGCAATGCGTGCATTATCCATGTTATAAAAGTACAAGTCTGGTGAGAATGCGCAGACACCAGGCTGGCTCGACTTTGAAAAATGCTAATTTTGAGAAAGGCTGGAAGCTGAACCTTCCTCCGGCAGCATTTAAATGCAACCTAACTTGTCAAACTTTGGCGGCTTACAAATGAACGCTGCTCGCAGGTCTCAGCTTGAATAATTCTAGATCTGGAATAAAATATCTCTTTCATTCCTTCGCTTATATCGGCTTACTTCTTAGTTATTTGGCAGCATATAACGTAATAATGGAATAATAAAAACCTATTTATTTACTTTGACCTATATGTTACGTATATCGAGTATAATATGTAGCTATTCCCAGTCGCTACAATGAAGTCGGCTAGGTACCTACTTGAAGTATATTTTATTATGAATTCATATTTACAAGCTCAATGCCTACGCGGAGACGTTTAATAACTCAGCCGTCGACGGCTACAAGGTATCTCTCTTCGATTAAATTAGTCGATTAAATTTTCATATTCAATCTTGAGTTGTTTACTAAAGGGAAGCATCGCGCCTGAACCAGATATTTTGCTCTTCAATTTTGTACCTTAAGGCTTAGATGATAAGAGTGACAATACGCTAGGAATTGAGAAGCCTAACAGTTAAATATTCATACGATCTATGATAAGAAAAAAACAGTTGAACCTCGCAAATATTGCCGGCATTTCTGATCGATAGGTAAAGATTGCGTATACTTCAATCTTTTTCATAATTTCAATACCTGCGAACGTTAATTAATTTGTATTAAAATGTCATTTAAATAGGCATAAAATTAATAGAAGTCCTTATTTTCTCTATGATAATATGATTTACGATACAAAAAGGACTTGGTATAACGTTGTTTCCGAATGGTAGTGTTTCCGTTGGTAATCGCTCCGTCATGTATCACAGAGCATTATGACATTATGTAAGCGATGCCGGATGTTTCAGAGTTTCAGTTCAGTCCACAGTATCAGTGACGCAGTCCTCATTAATCCTACAATTCACGTGATCACCGTTTTACTATTCACTTTCGAATGTTGGCTAAATCATAGAACAATATCTGAATACCAATTTCTATGATAAGTACTACATTCCAAACCTAACTGGGTTTACCTGGCGGTCGTTGTCTTTAAATGCTTGAATATATCATAACCGTAAACCGAAACAAATTACACCGATATAAACAGTACGGAATAGGAAACGTTATCCGGAAAATATTCATGTTAGGTGTATCCACCCTAACCGCGTTTATTTCCTACATAATTTCATTTCGGCCAAAGTGACTTTCAGAGGTTGTAATGCTAATTGAGTTTGTAGAATCGTTGAGTAAACTAAAACAAGGTGTTTAGTTTCATACAGCCGTTGGCTACACAGACCGCGCCAACTTAACTTTCATTAAACGTTACATTCAAACCCTTTAATATTATTTCAGTTGGGAATTTTGAATTGTTAAAATTTGTATTTGTGTGCGTACATACGAGATAAACAAGTTGCCTTAACTTTACAAATAAATACCAGTGAGCGGTGTTGATTCACTTACTGACTTATTCTTTTATTAAGTTCTTACTTTTTTATGTCTGCCTACGTTACTCCACTTCTTAACATCTTTTCATCGCCGACTTTCAAAAAATATTAAAATGCTTTCCCTAAAGTTACAAATGACTGCGTCTCTCTGCTTATTTTCAATTTATTCACGTTTCGTTACGGAGAGCTGTGTTAACGTTGCCAACAAATTTCCAAAGTATTGCGAAACTTACCAATCTGAACGAGTATTTTTAATTCATTTTCTTTCGCTCAACAACTTTCTTTTATACCAATTCGTAACAACATAGGCGGTGTAGTTACAAGTTTACTTAGAAAATTTCTTTGAAGGTGCTTATTTATTATATTTTCGCGGTTGCGTTCATCGTTTTCGGAACTTCAATTTGGTTCGACTGCCGAGTCGGTTTTCGTCGAACCTTTGCAAAGTTTCTTCCTTACTTGGATATGAGCTCTTCTATTATCTGATTTTGAGATAATTTTCACTGAATTTTAGAGTTAAATTATATTTTTTAATTTTTATAATTTAGTTAGCAGGCGTGCTTGGTCATTTAACACCTTTACGGCCATCATTTTGACATAGCAAAAATATATTTTGAACGTATAAACTGTGAACCTATGGATTTGGTACCGTGCCAGACTGGGTTATGTTTTTTTGCTGCATCCGCAGTTTTTGCCATGTTAAGAGGAATTATTTGAGCAGGCCGTTACTATTGCCCGCGGCCACTAAATAGTTATAGAATCAGAATTCTAAATTTAGACAACTGTGTTTGAATAAATTAATACATTTGTATTCTGCTGTCAATTTTTAAACGCGCAATGTGCACCATGGCTTACGATGCACTGGGTGTGTTGCAACGGACTTTTTGTTCAAAGTTACACTAGTCAGTATCTTTCAGAATAGCTTAGTCTTAGAACGATAATGCCTAGTTGCTTGAAATATTTCAACCAATAATTGCTTTAGGCCTTCTGCACATCGTCATTACATAGTGCGCCGTTGTTTGGCGGAGTAGTAGCGCGGGTTCGGGCTGCCGCGGGCCGACTCACGCCCGTACAACCTCAGGCAACGTTATACATTTTGTTTGTTATTGTTTAGAATTACCTACCCAAACAAACCGCCTCATAAATTCCAAACTTTCCGCCCTTAACTTTTATACTGACCTATTTGTATAAAGTGTTGAAAATTATTACTAAGTCATAACATAACTGGGACGTCGAGAGTTGCGGTAACTTTTCCATGTAAAAAATGTGGTGTTAATCTTGTTTCTAGTAAGGGTTTGAATATTAAAATATACCACTCCTTTATGAAAGTAGTTTGAGTAACAAAATTTTCGAGTATGTTATGATTGAATTTACCTAAAAGGCATCACAAAATTCAAGCCTCATTAGTTAATAAATTTGAGTACTAGACCATATTGACAGTAATTGGTTCAATTTATTAGAAACGTTTTCAATTATAGCCTTTATGATTGCAATAGTCATGACAAATGAAGACCCTTATATATCTATGTTACAGTACTTAATTCTAAGACCCAATATTATCATGGCTGACCTCTGTGTACTTTGTGACCTGTCCTCTAGGTATTTGCGTAGACTACCTAACTATATTAAGCTGGATATAGTTTATCTAGCTGAGTTTAAATATTATTATAATTAGTTTCGACTTTGTTTAATTTCTATGTTGGATAATCAACACTGTTTGTTTTATATAATCTCTCGTTATTATTTCGGCCAAGGTATAAAGATTTCTGTAAAACAAGGTTTTGAGAGTTTGAAATTATTTTTCAAATTTAAACATAACTTCGCAACTCATATTATAGTTTACAAGAGGCAATACTCACCTAGTTAAAATTATTATACCAATCTATTGCATGACTGTAGTTTGTGATTATTTGTTACAGATGAGCAGCGTCGTATCTACGGGTCAGAAGGAGGTGAGGAGCTGCCGAGATACGCCAGCAGTCCTCAGCGGCAAGCGTCCCCGTTCCCTCACGAGAGTACCAATCGGAGATTCTATAGAAGAAACAGAAACTCTAAAGGTAGTCTTCCTCACTCACGCATATAATATTTTAATCAAAGTATCTCAAAATTAGCTTACTGGTTTGACGAAATTGTTTTATTAACTCTTGGAATGCTTCGGAACAAACTATCAGAAGATTTTTTTTTTCTAGAGAATTAATTTCGAATTAGCATAGGTTATAATGAGTGTCAACACTTCTCTTTTATTGTCCTTACTTAAACAAGTAAAACTTATTTTTACTCTAATCAGGTGAAGAGATCTTCAATGCGGAGACGGGTGGTACGCTGCAGCGTCGCCGACGCGCTGACGAGTTCCCGCACGACAACAACGCGCGCAATGCACGACTTTGCCTCAACAACAACGGTAAATTTCAAATTAGAATAAAAATATAACTTTTTTAGTCACCTATAATATAATAAGGCCGTATTTTCTATATGACCTCATTCATTATTTGTTTAATGCATCGGTCATAAACCATGACACCATCAGTATCCCGATTACCATATAGGTGTTTTTCCTAATACTATAGAATATCATTTCAAATGTTCCAAGTTTGAACAGGAAAATGTTCTTAGGCAAAGCAAATTGCCAGACTTGATCCTGCCTGTAGTATTTGCTCGGGAACCCAAATAGATTATCCCAATTACAGTTGTTGTACTCTTGGCAATCGAAGAGTTCTTGCGTCTAACTTTGAAGTCCATTATCACAACTCAATCTAAATGTTAAAAAGAAAACCAGAGTACCGATCGCGATGTCTTGAAAAAATCCTTTAATATTTTCAGTAGAACTCTGCTTTTCGTAGATCCACCAAAATTAGCGCGTTCAAACAAACTCTTCAGCTTTATAATATTAGTATACCTAGATTTAATTATATTATTCTCGTCAAATAATATAATTAAGTCTCAATAAGCAATTATCTACAACATACGCAATTGATACAAATGCACCGCATATCTTACGATAGGAATGTAATGATAACTGCAAGCATTAACAATAATAATGCCGTACCGAAATGTAAGGTATGGACGAGGTATTACACATATTCAGTGTCGGATTCCAGTTTAGTTATTGTACTTAGGCATTCTGTAGTGTACCTATTATGAGCGTAATTCGGAGGTGGGTGCATGCCTTTGATAAGGATGCCTGGCATAGTTGCCCCGACGCATGTGACTGGCACGTACCTACGTGTAGACAATGAACGAAGCGAATTGTATTCGTGTTTCGTGAGACGAACATCGTGACGTCATAATCTTATCGAATTGGTGAAAATGTGGGCTTAATGAATTTGTAAGCCGTTTAATGTTGTATAATGTAGGTTTTAATATTACAAGTTTTTGAATTGTGCTTTTATATTTCAGAAGGTACCACAAAGTTCTTTAAGTTAACATCTACTTAATGTTAAATCATAATCTTGTGTCTAAATTTTACATACCTATGTTAAAACCAGGGTTAAGGATCTCAAAAACATATACATTACCGACGTGGTTTCACTGTTAAAAAAATAGGGAACTTCAACCACCAAGCCAACCCTTAATGCGAGGACTTTTGCGCTGAAGTACTAGTTTAGTTAGTAAGTTTTATTTTCCTCAATACTGATAGGTGCTTATCATTTTTCTATTTACCAGCTCCTTCAGGCAACGGTGGTCAAACAAGTGAGCGTGAGTGCGACTCTCCCCCGGAGCCTGCACCGCCTGAGGTTCCTCCGAGAGGACCTAGCCTTCACGTCACTCTTCGCCATCGCCCCTGTGAACAGCCAGCTGAGCCTGACCGACTGTACCTGTCTGAAGGTAAGTTTAGCGTAATATTTGCGAGGGCAGAAACTTTGCTTGAAATCATTTTAGTAATGAGATTATGACTAAAATCAGTCAGGTAAAGCAGTCTTATGGCGAATGCTGGTAATATTTAAGACAGTGAAATCATTACTATAAATGAAAAGTTTTTGGAAACATACGAATTTGTTGTGAATATCTTATATATAAAAATGAATCGCTAAATGTGTTGGTAAGCGCATAACTCAAGAACGGCTGGACCGATCGGGCTTATTTTGGTCTTAAAATGTTTGTACAGATCGAGGGAAGGTTTANACTCTTGGAATGCTTCGGAACAAACTATCAGAAGATTTTTTTTTTCTAGAGAATTAATTTCGAATTAGCATAGGTTATAATGAGTGTCAACACTTCTCTTTTATTGTCCTTACTTAAACAAGTAAAACTTATTTTTACTCTAATCAGGTGAAGAGATCTTCAATGCGGAGACGGGTGGTACGCTGCAGCGTCGCCGACGCGCTGACGAGTTCCCGCACGACAACAACGCGCGCAATGCACGACTTTGCCTCAACAACAACGGTAAATTTCAAATTAGAATAAAAATATAACTTTTTTAGTCACCTATAATATAATAAGGCCGTATTTTCTATATGACCTCATTCATTATTTGTTTAATGCATCGGTCATAAACCATGACACCATCAGTATCCCGATTACCATATAGGTGTTTTTCCTAATACTATAGAATATCATTTCAAATGTTCCAAGTTTGAACAGGAAAATGTTCTTAGGCAAAGCAAATTGCCAGACTTGATCCTGCCTGTAGTATTTGCTCGGGAACCCAAATAGATTATCCCAATTACAGTTGTTGTACTCTTGGCAATCGAAGAGTTCTTGCGTCTAACTTTGAAGTCCATTATCACAACTCAATCTAAATGTTAAAAAGAAAACCAGAGTACCGATCGCGATGTCTTGAAAAAATCCTTTAATATTTTCAGTAGAACTCTGCTTTTCGTAGATCCACCAAAATTAGCGCGTTCAAACAAACTCTTCAGCTTTATAATATTAGTATACCTAGATTTAATTATATTATTCTCGTCAAATAATATAATTAAGTCTCAATAAGCAATTATCTACAACATACGCAATTGATACAAATGCACCGCATATCTTACGATAGGAATGTAATGATAACTGCAAGCATTAACAATAATAATGCCGTACCGAAATGTAAGGTATGGACGAGGTATTACACATATTCAGTGTCGGATTCCAGTTTAGTTATTGTACTTAGGCATTCTGTAGTGTACCTATTATGAGCGTAATTCGGAGGTGGGTGCATGCCTTTGATAAGGATGCCTGGCATAGTTGCCCCGACGCATGTGACTGGCACGTACCTACGTGTAGACAATGAACGAAGCGAATTGTATTCGTGTTTCGTGAGACGAACATCGTGACGTCATAATCTTATCGAATTGGTGAAAATGTGGGCTTAATGAATTTGTAAGCCGTTTAATGTTGTATAATGTAGGTTTTAATATTACAAGTTTTTGAATTGTGCTTTTATATTTCAGAAGGTACCACAAAGTTCTTTAAGTTAACATCTACTTAATGTTAAATCATAATCTTGTGTCTAAATTTTACATACCTATGTTAAAACCAGGGTTAAGGATCTCAAAAACATATACATTACCGACGTGGTTTCACTGTTAAAAAAATAGGGAACTTCAACCACCAAGCCAACCCTTAATGCGAGGACTTTTGCGCTGAAGTACTAGTTTAGTTAGTAAGTTTTATTTTCCTCAATACTGATAGGTGCTTATCATTTTTCTATTTACCAGCTCCTTCAGGCAACGGTGGTCAAACAAGTGAGCGTGAGTGCGACTCTCCCCCGGAGCCTGCACCGCCTGAGGTTCCTCCGAGAGGACCTAGCCTTCACGTCACTCTTCGCCATCGCCCCTGTGAACAGCCAGCTGAGCCTGACCGACTGTACCTGTCTGAAGGTAAGTTTAGCGTAATATTTGCGAGGGCAGAAACTTTGCTTGAAATCATTTTAGTAATGAGATTATGACTAAAATCAGTCAGGTAAAGCAGTCTTATGGCGAATGCTGGTAATATTTAAGACAGTGAAATCATTACTATAAATGAAAAGTTTTTGGAAACATACGAATTTGTTGTGAATATCTTATATATAAAAATGAATCGCTAAATGTGTTGGTAAGCGCATAACTCAAGAACGGCTGGACCGATCGGGCTTATTTTGGTCTTAAAATGTTTGTACAGATCGAGGGAAGGTTTATATAAAAAAAAACAGGATCCGCGTACGAAGTCGCGGGCAAAAGCTAGTTGTTTATAATTTTGACACCTGTAAATAACATATCAGAATACAGGGAAATACCCACACAAAATTTTGTGATTGACAAATTGAATTGGAAACAAAAATGAAAACACTGTCATTTTTGAACAGGTGACGAGTAATATACCGATATCACTGGGCAAAAACAAAAACATAAACGTTACGAACAATAGCCATTTACTACGTCACTACAGTTTTCGTCATACAAAACATACGTAAACGTATAAAACAAACGTTTTTATCTCTGATTGAAATAAAAGCCTAGAATACAGTTTTTTATTATTGACGATTATATTTCATCAGAAACCTTCTAGAGTCTGTCAAATAATTTTTCATCGTTATCAGATAAATATTAAAGGAAAGTATAGAAGTCTTACAAACAAATATCTGTTTTCACTAGAAAATAAATATTGTCAAAGGGTGAAGAAGGGCAGACGGCCATTACAATATGAAGCATCGTTAACATTTATACAATTTCAATATCTATACATAAATAAATCAATTTATCACACTAGTATTGGCATAAATAGTTTTTTAATATAGGTCTGTACGTTGAAATAATTTTGCACAGCTTCTATAGAGAAATATTTCTTGGAAGCATATTAAAGGTTTAAAAAATAACTTTAATAACATATGTTTGGAAAATGGTCTATAGGTATTAGGTATGTAGGTACTAACATTTTGAACTCCAAAAAAAAATCAAAGATGTCAAGACTAATTTTCAAAATGCCATCTAGTCTATCCCAAAAATTATAACCGATGCCCAGCTGGAAAATAGAAGTATCAGCCTCATAACCAAAGAGTTTTAAAACATGCAAACTAAAATTATACGTCCACGAACCTACGAAGTTTGATCTTCAACCATAGATATGCACTACGTAGAAAACAAACTTGCTGTACAAACTTTAATTTAATCTAAGTTTCAAGATAAGGGTTCTATAAAATGTGGAAATATTTAATAGTGGAGTGATTTTGTGTTTGTAACATCTTGATCTTTCAAAGTAAGAATTCCTGTTTTGTAGTAAGTACATTAGAATTTGTAACAATTGAGAATTTGTTGTCTGAAAAAAACTTTTAGGTAGATGATTCAAAATTATTTTAAGATCACCAAAAATCAATGATGTAAAAAAATACAAACATCCCAATTGACCAACCTTTGGAAAGTGACTAAAAATAATAAAAGAAGCCATCACCCGTTCACAGAAGTACATAATAATAGGTACCGTAGAACATTCATAGCACATACATCGCCGCCGAGTCTGCAGAGTTAGCTAATTAAGTTTCCGCCGTAAATGTAGAAGCGCGTTAAGTAGGCCTTGTTCTTGTGTTGGTACTTTGGCTGAAGTTTAATCGAATCGCATCGGCCGTACTAGACCGCGTCGGTGCCACCAAGTTGCCTCTCTGACAAATTAGCCACTTGATCTATGCCTCCGGCGTGTATACGTAAACAACTGGGATTTTAATTTCTTTTACTCTTCCTTCGATGCCTGGGGGTGCAAGGTAATAAAAAATGCTCCAGCGATATTATGCATGTTTATTAAATGCAGATTAAAGCTTTTTCTAGTTACAGAATGTTTAGTTATTTCATATAAGATTTTTCGGTATATTTCGGGTATTTTTTTATGGAAAGTGTTGTAGCTTTGTATTAACGATACAAAGCTGCAGCAATTTTGTAAAGCTTGAAATATCAATCAAAATACTTTCTCTTTCCGTAAATTACAAGGCAGTCTGACGCAAAGTAAATTGTTCAAAAATGTTGGGAAAAGACTAATTGTTTACCCAAACAAACTCTTTAGATAGTACAGAACCCCCGGCGCGGTAAACTTCCTCTTCTCATCTTTCCCCTTGTTTATACTTTTCGTTTTCATTAGCTTCGAAGCTCTTGCAACATTGTAATGAATTTTTGGCTTACTGAGGGCAGTTTTTCATTGTCCCTTCGGATTTTATAGAGTCAGGTATACAAGTAACCAACCATGGGTCAAATACTTAGTCCCAGCACCGTTACAAAAGAAGAAAGAAAGAAAGCTGGTAAATTTGATTTGGGTGAGAGCCGCGAGCAGGATGACTCGCTTTGATGTGGCGGGGCTCCGTCGCCCGCGCCTAACCCGCCTCGCTGAAATGGCGCGCACTTACACAGAAACTCTTACCGTAATTTAATTTTTATGATAGCGCATTGTAAGCGTCCCGACTTTCATTTGGATTTCATACTCTCACTTAAGTTAGGTCACTGACGCTCATAGATACCTCTTAAATTATGAGTCCCCTAATTTTAATAATGATGCCGTCTGGGAGTGACATATTTACAACCGTTAAACCAACGTCGAAGTCGTTCAAGTAGGTAGACACTGAAATGAATTAGGCAAATCTTGATTCAAACAAGAAAATAGCTTCAAAAGGTCTCGAAAGTTTAATGGAATCGAACAGGCCCCGGCCGAAGTAGTCGGAAGTTTGCGCGGGTGACAAATTGGGCACTTGACCCGCGCGCCGGCCGAGCCTCCCACTGCTTGTTTCTCGAGGACCGTAATAAGTTTAACTTAAAGTAAACTATATTCCATTCCCTCTAATTTGCCGTCGGGCTACGCTCCTGCGATACTTTTTACAGTCTAAAATTAACATTTCTATTTATTCCGCTGAAAGTAATTCCAGGTGCTCTATAATTTAACGTAGCAGCTCTGATTTCATCTGATGTTCTTATTCTAGTTGACAATCCTTTCTAATTTGTTGTATTTATTCGGACGGACGGACAGGTAGTAAGGCATATTTGTGGGTGCAATAATATTTCGTAAGAGGAGTCGGCCATCTCGAGTCCGGAATCTTGCTTGAAAATTGAAACCTCCTCGGAGATTCGCTGTAATTTAATTTTTACGATGCCGTATTGTTAGAGTTTCCCAGAAGCGGTGTTTGCTGTTAAAACTCAAGACACAGTCGTCTTTGACTATTATTATAATGCTCTCGCTTGAATTAAACAACGACTTTCCAACTTGTACGGAGTAATGGGTAATGTTTATTCAGTTAATGCGATACGTTGTTATTGAAGGTAATTGGACTCAATATGTTATTATTAGCTAATGTTATGGAATCTTTGTGTATTAATTGAAGATTATTTACGAAATTCGATACTATGTTTTGTATTGTATCCATAACACGTTGTTATTGGTTCATTGTTATAATCTAACAGCGTTGACGTTTGCAAGATAGTGGGCGGTTTTCTCTCTATTGTGTACATGTTAAATCCGATTTATTGTTAAATCTACCTACACCATTTATTATTTGTTTGAACCACAAGTGTCACAAATATGTGGCGTGTATTTAGTTTCTATTTATACCTGTCATAGTATATTTAAATCTGGGTATGTTACTTAGTGTCCTGAGCATTGCAGCCGTACTTACGTTTACAAAACCGACAGCACGGGAATGCATGAATAAGTGTTGAATATAATATCTTCTGTATAGTACTCTCATTATACTCCGCAACCGTTTTATACACGTTGCCGTGTTTATTTCTCTCTCTTGATGGTGGAATAAAAATGTTATAACTTCGTATAACCTAGCGGTAAAATTCATATAACTCTAAATGTTCATTGTTGACATTCTTCCTTCTCATTTGGTGGAATTTTGAGAACGTTGAATAAAATACAAGTAAATGAATAACTTCTAAGGTTTTACGCACGATATTACTGAAGTAGCTCTGTTTTATATTACGATAAAATATCGTGTTATATTAATACAAAGCAAATGTACTAACAACTCAATTCAAGATAGCAATGACGCTTATATTTATACGAGGGATTTATATAAACAGCGTAAGTAAAAATCTGCCGCTCTGTAAGCATATTCATAAACTTTTAACCGCTCATAAAAATGTCGTCGTTCGAGATCAAATCCGACATTGTCGTGTCGTGAGTGCGAGTGGAATGTTCTCGATTCCCTGCTCGCGAGAGTTTTAAACATCCCAGTCCGGAAGGCACTTGAGTGCTCATAAAACACTCATACCAGTATCCGTATAGATTCGTGTCTACTCGTGTTATTTGCCTCTCTCGGGGTGACTTGATACCAGATTTATTGGGTCGTCAATAATATTTGCGCGGTTAACCTTACCATGATAAAAACAATGCACTTTTTGTTTTGATGAACTTTAAAGTTACCTACGAAGATGTACCTGTCTATTGTTGATGTACAACGTGATATACCCTTCTTACAATGCACCATTATCTTATCTAGGTTATTAAATATCTTAAAAAAGCCATTGAAATTACAGACTGATTTAAAATACCCAGTAACTTGGATTGCTTGATTTCTTTCTATCCAAGAACTCTAGCCTCATTAAGTTACCAAACAAAACTTTCTTACAGGAAGTTTATCTTCTTATCCTTATTTCTTAAAAGCAGTTACGGAGCAAGATGGATTGGCCTTTTCATGGCAAAGACGGATAAGGAAAAACAGTATTTCGTGGCAAACACATCATAAAAACGAATCCCATGATGTTAGCTGAAGATATACAATGATCATAAATGGTAACATCAAGTAGTCCACAGTTATAAATTGTTGAGAGACATTATTCAAGTAACAAGCGAGTGTGCGATACGTCACACTAAGTTGGAACACTTTAAAGTTTTTCCGCGTAGCTCGGTGCAGATCCGTCCGCGGGAGAAAGCGGGATAAATGATTGATGGCGGACCTCCAAGTATAAACTCGATTATCCGTTGAGACGCGAACAACTTACAAGTTTTGTGTAACGATGGATCAGGATTATTTGAAACTTTCCCCCACGGGAAAAAATCGACTCATGACAATCATATTTGAGTTGAATGACAATGGTTTTCCATGAAATGTACCAGTTACGTGACATAAATGTTTTTTTGATGACTTTATACTATGAACGTAGTGGCAATATGGCGTTCTGTCCATTTCAACCAAGTGTTGGATGGAGGCAAAGTCATCTAAGAGTACCTATTTGTAAAACAGAATTTATTTCTATTGATTAACCCTATCAATAGAAATAAATTCTAATTACTGAAAATTCTTTTATTTAAAATCTTCTTTACAGTGACATGATCGTTCTTTACGCGTTTATAATTTTATTTTAATGTATTCACTATCATGGGATTAATATAATTTAATGATACTACTCATAGGTATAAATTGTGCTGTGTGGTGCTCATTAAAATGCATTGTTGAAATTATTTTAAGCAGCTTAGAATAAAACCGTCATTACTAATCAGGGCACATTGAGGCATTAGATAAACGCAAAAGTTTCTTCGAATTGAAAATTGCTGAATTTGATCACTTTTCAGAATTATTAACAGAATGTGCACTAATGAAGAGCGCAAAACGTAATACCGAGTAGGTTTTGCTCCAACTTTGCTGAATTATTAAGTTTTCCAATTTTCGGCGTGGGCTTATACCTAATAACATTTAAACTACTAACTGTATATTGGAATTTTATTGATGGTACATTTCAAGTTTTACAGATACCCTTAAAATATTAGTGGATACATAAGGTAAACGGCCCAATACTCGACGCTTTTAGAACTTGGCCAAGTTTACAGGTCTGCCACATCATTATTAGTTGTCTTAGCGGGATAAATTAACTAACATGCGAAACCTCATTTAATACCCTTTTCGGAAAATATATTTTTGTAATTAATGGTAAACAAAAAAATAATCTATTAATTAAAATATCAAAAAACACCCATTTGTACCAGTATCCGACAGGTTTGTCCTAGTTATCGTCAAGATGTCCCATTACTCGTCAACTTTCAACGCTAATTTGAACTCTATTTCTTTACGAATAAGGTTCATGATATTTTAGTTCTTAACTTGTATAAATCTAAATGCGGTTCCTCAAACTGAAAAAGAGTGCCTAAAGTAACCAAACTTGCTAAATAAAACAAAATATCAATATAAGAAAACGATTTACCACTACCGCACGAATCAATCGATCATAAAGTTAAGCAACGCTTGACGCGGTCGACTAATGGATGGGAGACATTCTTTTCGCAACAAGTTCCTCCGTTTTTCTGAAGACACGTTAGATTGGTGGGCCCCGACTGTTATTTAGACATCATTGAGTAGTCAGAAGCCAGAAAGTCTGATATTCAGTCTTACCAAGGGGTAACAGGTAGTTCAGGTAACTGGTTTGAGGAGTCCAGATAGGCAGACGTTACATGTAGCACACTAGAGCTTCGTGACTGTCATGCATGGACTGTCAGCTGCTTGAAGTTGAACCCACATAATTCAGAAAAAGCTAGGCAAAGAAATTACAACACTATTTAGCTTTAGAAATAATTTGATCAGACACTTATAGAAAAATGATCTTGCATGGTGGATAGCGGGGATTAGTGAACACTCGAATTCCGAGTGCTCCACGGAGAAGCTTATGTCCCTCACCTCCGAGCAGAGCGAGAGTGGCGGGTATTCCAGTGAAGCTGGATACACAGGGAGAGCTCGTGATCTCAGTTTAAAGTCCTCCGAGGTCTTTTTATCCCTCAGCTGCTCATGATTGTGCTTATTGCTTTATTGCAATTACACCGACTGTAGTTCTACGGGAGAAGGGAAAAGATAAGTATATTGAATATCTCCCAATTTCTATATTTATTTATTGCATTGCTCTTGATCGTTTTTTCCATCCTAGCTCTCTATTATCCCATCACATTTGCCTAAGCAGTTTTTTCGCATGTTTTGTAAAACACCCAAAAACTTGTACTTGAGTAGATACAGGGATGATCGCCGTTTGATTGCCGTTTTTGTCATTACATATTAATATTCTGAGATGGATGTTAAAGAGTAGCTAGCTTAGTGGTACATGGTTCTTCAAGGAGCTGGCCACCGTGGTATTCCTACCTTCATCTCCATAACCGTGGCTCGAAAAGTGAGCTGTAGTAACTTGACCAACAATTTATACGTGTTTTTAACTCATGATCATCAACAGGCAGCTACAACTTCATAGTTTCTCCATTTCTGGTCCACTGTCATCCCATCACAATAGCCCGAGTAACTTTCCACCATATTTAAGAACAGTCTAACATAAATCGGAAATAGTCTTTGGGTGCATTTCTAAAGCGTATAATCGCCAGTTAAATAGCAACTATATCATTATTATCATTGAAGTGGTCTCAAAGGGGCTCCAGGGTCTTCGGCTTTACTTTCGCCTCCCAAAATTCGGAACTCCTTACTCGTGTCATTATGATCTCGTAGAGATATTGATATTATCTGCCTAGCCTTTTCATAACTATATATCTTGCGGTCGGTTTCCAGTCTCACCGGATGTAGCTGGGTACCAGTGTTTCAGATTCTGATGTCCTCAATCCAGTTATCCCGGACTGGTTGTCAGACTTTTTGGCTTCTAACTACCTGTAACGACTGCTAGAGATATTCAAATGAAAGCCGATATCCACCAACTTAACACGGAGGAACTCATCATGACAAGATGGTCGTCCATCTACCGGCGTTGCTGAACCTTATGATTGATCAATCCACGTGGCTTTTATTTATTCACGGGCTCCTCGTGGTCTTGTAGAGACATGCATGATGAGAATTATGAGGAATACCCCGTCGGTACTATATTCCAAATAACCATGCCTCACACTGGCTCGTCTTCGACGGCTGATAGGAATGAAAGATGACAATTTATCAATCTCTGGCTGACTTGTATTGATCGTCAAAGATTTATATTTCATATTGATCTATTATAGGTCCTTACTTAGCAGTGGGTCCTATCGAGAAGAATCGGCAAGAAACTGCGTAGACAATATTTTCTGAACAGAAGCGTAGGCATACAATATGGAAGTAATGCTTCTAAGTTAATAATTTAAAGAAAACGAGAGTGTAATCACTAGGGCAGGTTTAACACTCCGTTACACGCGCCTCTAATAATTACACGATTTCACGCGCGGGGCACCCCCGTGCCCCAAAGTAAATGATAGATTTTTAATTATTAGGGTAAAAAATAAAAATATATATTTTGTATACATAATCAGTGTTTATTGATATCTATGATAAAAATAAACAATTGGGCCTTCTTAACAAAAATAAATGAAATAAAAACCTTTTTTTCTGCATCCTAAAAAACTTAATAAAATCAACATAGGATCTTAAATTCGAGATCTTTGTCATCAATACGTGACTTTTCGAGATCGTTTACACTTTGATCATAACACTGGATAGATACACTATATTTATGGCCATTGCTAACTGGCTTGTTACATCTGTAACATGCTGATCTGATCGATCGATATTTGGCCCTTCCGCAGTCATGGCATCTGGTCTGGTCCCTGGTGCCTGGTCCTCCTTATCATTTTCCACTTCCGAATATGGTTCATCTATGCAATGGTCCTCCTCATCCTCACTATTGAACTGGTCTTCTAAACTACCTCCTCAGATTTTTGGAACCAGTCAATTATCTGATACTCTTCGTCCATATTGATCTATAAGTACCTGAAATGAGCAGAATACAAATGTTATCACACCAGTAACATAAGGAAATAATGTTTATGTTCATTTATTAACAATATTATTACAATAAATTACATTATTATTGGAGAAAATAACTAAATCTGCTTACCTCCGTCGTTCTTCAAATAGTTACGCAATTACACGCACGGGGCACAGGCGTGCCCCAGAAGCACTAAACTGAGTATATAAAGCATGTCTGTGCACCAATGCAGCTGCCACGACACTTACGTATGCTCAAGGACACTAGCAGCAGCTATTGAAGACGGCGAGATTCCAAGTCAATTTTTTTAAGTAGTAATAGGCAAAAATATATGACTGGGGCACGCCTGTGCCCCGCGCGTTGATCGGAGTGTTAATAGCTCTGTTTGGAGCGTGAATGTTGTTAGTGGGGGGAGTAGGTAGGTGATGCTGAACCCTCAGGTAGCGCATGATCTGCGGTTCAATTTCGCCGAGGTATCCTCACCCTTCAACAGCTCATGTCCCGTTACCCACTTTTGTTGTATTTTTCTTGACTAGCCATTTTTGCCGCCATATTGTTACCGCAGTAGCGACCATTGGCTTGTTAAGTTTTCTTTAGGCTACCCACTAACATACAAAGGTTTATGTTATCAGTACTGAATTTATACTACCTTTTTTTAAATTATTCTTAAAAAAAGATAAGTAACTTTAATTAAAATATATATTTAATTCCATTGATAACAACCCATGTCGACTTTATATTCAATTTTATTAGCGTGTCCCAGTTATCGTCAAAAATGTACAAAAAATGACGAGTACTGGGTCAAGCAGGGTTCTACAAGTACCAGTACATGTCACACGGGATAAAATAATCATAATGAACAAAATAACTAAATGTTATAGGTTAAATCGATAGATTGATAATTAAACTACTTCACCAAATAATCAAACTTACAAAACAGGCCACTACACCGACAACACAAGACATCTAATGTAGTAAGTCAGGCGTCAGATTCAGTACCTGAATTAACAAAAATATACAAAATTCCTCAGTGCTCAACTTTGATTGCTCATTATT
>NWSH02000050.1:6413168-6442789 GCA_002382865.2 Heliothis virescens | reverse complement strand
CCCCAGCGCTTGTAAACAACAGCCGTACTGACGACACTTTTATCCTCCCCCCTAACCCGATATCCGTCATCCTCTCCCTCCCCTCCTCTTCCATGCGGACCCCAGCACCCCAGCGCGAGTAGGAACATTATTAAAGCACAACACTTCCACAGAATAAAAGTCCCACTAATCCGGTACTTTTGTGTGTGTCATTATCGGTGGATTTGTCAGTGGAATTCTAGCACCACTACCACACATTACACATACCAAACACTTCACATTTTATTTCCTCTCTTTCTTTCATAATAACTACATTTTTATAACAGCTTTTTATTTATTACACAACAACCCGTGATTTGTTCGTGCCACACTAGTAAGTGAAATTTTTCATCCACCACACACACCCACCCCACAGACCTTCTTCATTATACAGATCTTGAGTTCACCCACCCCCACCCGCCTTTGACTCACGGGCAACATCACTCATCATCAGCTTACCATACCCACTCCCGTTGCATCCACACAGACGACGCCCTGTCCCGCTTACGAAATATGGCGGGAGCAGACTCGCTGTTATTTTTTAATTCCATTCAATGATGATACAAATGAAAGGCTTGGTTAAGTAGCACTACTACAGTGCAGTACATAAAATAATCAAAATCCAAGATTGGCCGCCGCTACAAATACGCGGAGCTAAACTCTACTTTTTTTACTCCTCACGTGGCAAGTTAAATGCGATAGTGCTGGTCAATTGACACGAAAGGGGCTTGTTAAGTAGACAGATAGCGACGTGCGATGTATACAAAAAACTAAAGAAACTTAAAAATGCACTGTATTCTACTTAACAAGCCCTTTCATTGGATATCCATATTGATGGGAGTAAAAAAAAGTAAGTTATCCGCGTTATTGTAGCGGCGGCCATCTTGGATTTTGATTTTATATACTGCACTGTATTCTACTTAACAAGCCCTTTCATTTGATATCCATATTGATGGAATTAAAAAAAAGTAAGTTGTCCGCCATATTGTAGCGGCGGCCATCTTGGATGCACAATATTATTGAATATACATAATTGTATTGTCACCAGAATCAAAGGCGTATACCAAATTTCAGATCAATCGGTTGACGGGAAGAGGGTGAAATTTCACTTACTAGATTTGATGCACGAACAAAACAAACGGGGTGACCTAAATAAAACCGTTTAAAAATGTAGTTTTATTTAAGAAAGAAAGAAGAGAACATAAACTGAAAGGGTAGCCAGATTTACGTGTGTCGTCTAGACATTCCAACTACAAATCAATGAACCACACAAAAGTACATCAACGGACTTTTATTATACCTACTTTAATAATGTTGCCTACTCGCGCATCCCTACGGCGGGTGCGTCGGTCTGTCTGTTGCCGCAAACTCATAACATCATAAATACGATTCGAGGAGAAAGTTTCCCGACAGGAATCCGTGTCTGTTTGTACATCATTTCCTTATTTCAAAATATTCAAATGCAGGGTGGATCTCTGTGCGAGTAGATATATCACACTGTTAGATTTAGCTTTGAGGAAAACTTTAAAGAGCCGCAAAGGTTCATTTGAATGGAACTTGGTGTATAATTTGCATACTTATTTACATTATCTCTGCAGCACACAAGTGGGGCCCTTTCATTATCAAATTCGCAACACAAGGGCGGCGGTGCGCGCCGCCTGAATACAAACTCCAACTTGAAAGTGATTATCACCAAATTCCATGCAAAAAATATCACCCGATTAGAGACGCAATAAAACTACAATAAAATGAATAAAGAAATCCATAGAGTATTCTGAGTAACAATTTTTATGATTTTTTTAGAATAGGTTTATATAGGTAATACAACGAGTGACAACTGAACTACAAAATAACACTGCCCATAAATCAAACAAAAAGTTAAGCTTTCACTGAATTCTTTAAAATAATATAAAGGACTTAGCGAAAGAGATCTTTTATTTTTAGGATATCAAATAGCAATTTGTCATAACGAATCAAAAGGTCTACGAACTCTCGTAGCTCCGGCACGGGTTGTCTGCTACGGTGTATTATAAAGTCAGAGTAGTGGACCTCGAAGGTTAACGAAGCTTTTTCTCAGATTGAGATGCGATTCATCCATTTTTTGTGAGTTTTGGTTGAGGGTCGTCGACGAGAAGATAATTAAATTCAACCCTTTACTGTGCAAAGCAAAGGAAAGTCTCGTAAATTAGAAAACTAAACTGCGGATCTCACCCCGGGATTCAATTAGCTGCTAATCATATCTGGAGGGTGTGAGCAGATCGATCGGGCTACCCTTCCGTGTACATCAGCTTGTACATGACGTGACTTCAAATAGGAGTATTTTTGTAACTGCGAAGTGTAAGTAGTTATTATTCTAATATCTTCGTGACATGTGCTGTGAGGTAAAGAACAGTCTTCTACAACATTTATTAAACACTCTCAAATAGTTCTAAGAAAAATTCAGTTGCGATAACAGTGGTTGAGAGCGGCACCTGCGCTACAAATCCCGACTATCAAATAAATGTACCAAAGTATAGGGTTCATAAAACTATCTTTGTTGCTGCGAGTACATCCGGAAACGACACCAATAGCGAATGCACTTCAACGGGCTCACATTTCCGATCCCTTTTCAACCGCCTCTCGAGCGCAGGGCTTCTTTCATAGCTATCTGTCGCTTTTCTGAAAATTTTGCCAACTCGTTCAACTGTAAACTTGCATTGCACTCGTGTCACGCCGTATAGCAAACTTAATATCACGGCAATAATGTGCGATTTTAGCAAAAAGCTCAAATATCGCACTTGTTTGGAAATTATAAAAAGTTGTAAATTATAGAGTGACATTACTCGTGTACGCGTGCTATAAACACGTCCAATGGTGACGAAGTACACGGGGCGAACTATTTAGCCGCCGCAAATAGTTGAAAAGGAACGTATTGTTATCGCACGTCGTCGCCCAAGAATGTGAACGACAGAAAGTTCAGCGACGATTATACCACGCAAACTATCACGGAACACCAAACTATTGACCTGAACTCCAACATAGACAGCTTTTAATATCATGAAATTGCCTCGACATCATTTAGTCGCTGCAAATATTACTTTAATCCCACAGCAATAAAGTTTAAGCGTCTGAGCTTGCGGGGAATGCAATAAAACCTTTAGAAATTAAAGGCGTGCTTGTGAAATCTCTGTCGTTTCTTTCTAACCAAGGTCAGGCGGCGTATGAGTGGAGTGTTGTCTCTATTGCGTGAACGTCGCGTTTATATTGCGGAGGCGGCTGCAAGACGACGGCGATGAAAATTCTTGGTACCTCAGTGTTATCTTATGAGGCAGGTTTACGTTTAATATTATGTTATCATGTCAGAAATAAAATGATAGCTGAGGGTGGGTTTAATATAGTTTATGAACTACGAATTCAAATAGAACGTTCTCCCATGTGTGGTGTGTTACTCATATTGGCGCCATCACACTGTTTGTATCTACAGAGTAGAGATTACGAGAAGATATTATGGAAGCTGAAAGATAAGCAGTTGTTGGTTTGTTTTTTGTACAAATGCTATAAAAACAGCAATCTTTTATAAGTTATCAAGTTACATAACAATCAATTACAATCAACACTAAAATAAAATTCAATGAATAAAAGAAGCTCAGCGTTTCAGTAATCGCGGCGCTAGTCATCAATCAAGAAGGCTTGCTATTTGATAATAGAACGTTTCTAAGTCACGTCTATCCGCAATATATTTTACCAGACGGACAAAACCTAGCTTCGGAGTTCTTAACAGTGAGTTTTTTTACTGCGACTATTCCCCTGAATGTCCTCACCCGAGGGCGGGGTTGTCGTCCCTGTAAAAGCAGGTTTATGACTGACACGTGCCGAGCAGAGATGCCGACCGAGCCTACCATATTGATCACACTAAAAACTCACAAAACTTACATATTCGGCCATGCGTGGCTGTATGTATTTCTTGTAAATCAAAGATTTATCTTTTAGTCCAACTAAATAACTTCGATGGATACTGAAAATATTTGTTTTGTTGTTTATGTGGGAATTATATAATAGACTAGAATTTATTTAAGAAAATCGGAAAATTATTTTTAAATGAGGTTAATTTAATATAATATATATTACGCGGATATTTCAGGTGCTTTACTTAACTTTATGGTACTTATATGTAGTTTTATATTGTCTGGCTAGTCTACAGTCTGGCTTCTATATTTTTATATTTATTTGAGAGTACGATCTAATTGACACTTTTCACATTTCATTAAGTTCTTCGCTGTCTGAGTACTACTATTGTTACACTACTAGGTATCTACTTATGTTATTAAGTGCCAAATATAATCTTGGAGATATTTATGTTATTATATCGTACATTAACAAATATACGTGTATATGTGTATGTTCACGGGACAAAGCTGAATTAAAGCAACATAAATTACAAGGGGCATTAAAAGTGAAACAATTAGCTTTTGCAAAGTTTACATATTTTTTTACAACGTTAACAATATTGCACAGTAAAACTGAATTTTCATATGACGTGTCAAACCAATTTTGTACAATTTATGAGCGAGCGGGAAATATGAGCACAACAAGCCACACGACCAATTTAGTAATAATATCAAATCCATCACGCTATCGTTAGCCGGTGAAAAAACCTATTGGTTAAGTTTTTCCTGTTTTGATATTAAATGCGTTGCGCTATATTTGTCAACAGGCAAGAGTGATGGATCGTTTATAATTTATTTCTTCGTATGGATGCCACCCGCTTTACAAGCAGCGTCAGCAAAATTGGCTCCTTGGGGACTTTTTCTCCAATTATCGGTGAACGTCGGGGTCGGCATTGTTGATCGGTATAAAATACGATACGAAAACCTGTCTTTGTGCGCACCGAAAGTATATTAAAGCGATAAGGGTAAACAAATTGCAATACTTGTGGGCCTTATTACCCGTCACATCAATCATAGAACCCCAGAAGTATACGGTTACGTTGCTAACGTTTCGTTTCGAGTATCTCAATCGTGATGCGTGCGTGTACCTATATTGTGAGCGGAGATTTTAATATGTTCAGGGTGAAACTATACCTTTGTAGATAAAATCAATTCTTTTGGGTTTTGAAAGTGCGTTCTTCATTCCATTGTTTCCCAGATACCTACGCCATTATTAGTCAGCGCACAAATGCCACCGGACCACTTGTGAAACTCTCAAGTTGGTAGATAACACATCTAGCTACGTAGCCAGGTACTCGAAACGTCTACGTCTGTCGTCTGACCGCTGTGAGTCAAGGAAATTAGGTTTTCGTGAGGTGATGTTATCAGTGGCCAGGTGGAAGTGGTGTCTGCTTTAGTTAGGTATCTGACGTGATAGACTTGTTAACTATACGAGAACTTCTAGTTAACTATCTCGAAAATGAATAGCATTTTCTCTAATCAAAATTAATAGCTACTGTCATGATTGTCGCTGTCAAAGCGCTCGAAAAAGGAAGATGAAAAATATGAAACGGTGCATAAAAAGTAACCTATCCAGACACAAAAGAAAAGGACGAAAAGAAAACTCTATTAATATCGCGTTTAATCATGGACGCCACAACAAAAAGACAGGAGTAGACTTTATGAGCAACCTGTTTACAGTAGCAAATAATAAAAAAAATGTAATCGACGGCGTGACGTCACAGGCCAGTGAGCCGGAGCGAACGGGCGCGCCGCCCGCAACGCTCCGCAAATACGAGAGATAGCCTCGTCCGGAAATTCAATCAGCTAGCATGGAGATTCGATCAAGATTGGGGTAATTAAAATACCTAACTTTTTACCTAAACACACCTTTATAAACCTAACATTTCCAGTACAGAAATTCACGATCAAATCGGAAGTAGCAAGGAATACAGTTGTATTTGCAATTTCATCTTGGATACCGATATGATTGCCAATGCCGTGGAGTGCTGAAAAAGGGTTTTATTACATACTCGTAACATGTTAGAAAATATAGATGGGATTTGACTTTTAATTACGATGCTGTTATCCCGTAAGGGTCCGATAGTTAAAAGGGAACGTGAGAGCGAGGTGGCTCTCGACTTATTTATTGTCCACTATAGAAATTCAATATGGAGTCGATCCGACGACGCGGTAGATGGTAATTAAAAATACGTCACTCGCAGCCGACCTTTCAATTCGTGCATATGTCGAAATTCGGAATGAATCATTTCCCGTTTATATTTCTACGTTACCATCGGGGCCGACTCCTATTTATTGTTAGCTGATGGGAAAATACCGCGGCTTTTTGTTAACTGCGGTTAACGAATATAAATATCGATAGGTGTCGCCATTGTTGTCAAGCATCCTGTTTGTTCCCATCTCGTGTATTGGATGCAGTGGACTGTTGTGCAATGATCGAATGCGGTGTTGCGGTACCTAATCAGTTTGATTACTTGTCTTGTTTACTCGTTGGCTGGCTGCTTGGCTAATACTATAATGGGTAGTATATTAACAGCCGCGGTGAAATATGGGTTTGGTAGAACAAGTTAAATTATAAGTACTTACATAGGTATATAAAAAGTGTAACATAAGAATTGATATCAGAAACTGTGGACAATCCGCGTTTTGAGAAAACCATGTAGTCGGATTTGGAAATCAAATCCAAAATATTACCCCAACAATACAATGCTAAATAGAAGGTTTATTATGTAAAATATCGTCTGCTAAAACAGGAAGTTTCTGTGAAAATAATACCTTTTCATTCTGTGAAAGATAAACTCAGTGAAGAACCCTTGCAAATTCGCGAACGATTGCAATTGCAAGGGGCGGAAATATGATGATTTGATCAATGGGGATGGGTGGATGGTCCGTGTTAGATATCGGGGCACTTTGGTTACAGGGAGGTGGACGCAACCCAACCTTGTTATGCGAGCAAGTTGAAATAGCTCCCTGTATATGGGAGTTTGGAACGTATTCTACATATACTGTTTATATTATTATTTATACACACGTTGTTGAGAAGTAAATAGTCAAAAATATCTCAAATTTAAATTTCTTACAGAAAAAGATACTGCATTAGTGTTGTAGCGTAATTGTGCTCAATAGTGAATCCTTTCAGACACAATACAATCCCTTTGTTACACTATCAAGATCTCCCGACAAACGATGTATATATATCTGTCATATTGATATTGTGAGCAATAACAGTATTATCTTAAGCATTATTTCGTCACTAGGGAGATGTCTTATTATTCACTGAACGCCAACGTCTATGTTTTGGTTTACGAAATTAACTTTGGTTACACCCTAAAGGGGTATTTCCTGACTTTAAGGGGAGACATGCAGATTAATGGGTGTTAATAAAACACATCCGCTAATTGTAGACAGTAATTTTGTAACAAGATTGATTTTATATTTAAAATAATTAAAAATTATACAGGGGATTTATAATGATAGCACATAAGAGACCATAAAAATGCTAGTGTCCAGTTTTCATCCACATGTAGCACTGCTCAAAGAAATAACTCAAGCAAAAGCTCAAATTCATACCAAAACTCTAATAAGTCTTAAATAAACATTAACTGGCAAGACTTACGAGCGTGGTACGTCATAGTTACGCGGCGGACGGCAGGCAATAAGTTGGAAGTACTGAATGACCTGAGGTAATACATTAGTGGGGGGCACATCTGGTCACCGTCGACGAGTGCTGCGACCTGATTTATTCTTCGTATCCATCACTGGGCCGCGTACAGCTGAGGCGTCTTGTCTCCCCTCTTTCACTTTAATCGTTCCGCACTTTTAGAATGACCCGCTGTCGTGGCTATCTGTTTAAATGTATTGCGTTTGGGCGGACTTTCCGCCTCTCTTCTAGTACTATTTATATTTGTAGGTGTGTTACTTACAACTTACTTACCCTTGGGAAAAGAACTCGGTTCTTTGAATGTTATTTACTCTGTTCCAGTGACAATTCCGACCCTTTAGATTTCTAATGGGTACAGTCTACAGTACCAACATTTCGTTAGTAAAGTTACTTGGGTAGGATTTAAATTTTGCAAAATTAAAATGTTTTCCATGATGTTTTTATTCGGTGCGGTAAATTTGATAAATTTATTTGAAACGGGGAAGATGAACTAGACAATAATATGCCCCAAAACTTTTAAAACGAATGCAAAAGCAAAATGAATAAATGTATGTTTCGTAGATTCACCTGTCCGATTAAATTCCCGGCGGCTAGCGCCCCAGTCTAATTTAGCGTTAGTGGCACAAATTCGTTTAACATTTAAATTATATTCTAGCTGCCGATTCAAACAACTGTGTCCTGAATTAATAATGTCGAAAATATTTAGTGGCACACAATTTCGCTAGATTTTCAGATTGCAATTTGCATGTTAAACGTCAATCCGGCGGCGATGCGTCGGGCCCTATCGCTGAATATTAATGTGACTACGAGATTTTGTTTTACTTTGTGGAAATTCGATTATGATGCAAAGTAGGTGACGTAGAGAAACTAATATGTAGGGTATGCGCATAGTCACCGCGCCGACCTCCGCGCTGTCTCAGGTTTGCCAAAGTCACGGCGAAGATTGTTCTCAGTTCTTGAACAATTTAGGTTAATCAGATGCTCTATTTTGAGTAATACACTTATCTAATATGAATTTTACAAGTTAATATTTCATTAGTTCGAGACCAAAATCCATTATGAGAAAGTTTTAATCCGCTTGAGGCTCGTGTTAGTAGGTATATACTTAGGTCGTCGCACGCCGCTAATGTCACACGATTTACAGGAAATTTCATGTGATGGATACCCTAATTGCATAAATTTTGCTGAATGAAATTGTGAGATTAATAAACGTTTTATGTCATGTCGAGGTAACGTTTTTAATAGGCAGACAGATAGACGTTAATGCATGATGTCCGGGAAATGAAAGTGAAACATGCCATGTTAAAACTTTGTGAGGCTTATGGGAATAATAAAGCTTCATTATTATAGTTGTTAGTGATATTGTATGGCTAAATACTGTAGAGTTATGGGAATATTTTACTTCACATGTTTAAAATGAGTTTGTTTTTATATTTTTTTTTAAATACTTCGAAGGACTTTCCATATGAAATGCTATCTCAATTACAGACGTAAAAATTCATAAAAATAATATTGGAAGCTGTATTATGCCACATTTATATTCAGAAAAAAGGCAAAAACATTCACCCACTTACATAAAATACGCAGGCTTACCTGGATTTGATCATACGTTATATCTGTCATTTTCATTTCGTTCAGACGAATGAAATAACGAAAATAATTCCCATACATTTATGTATAGACGCGCGAAGGTCTAACAAAACCTTGTGAAAGTTGAAATATTAGTATACAACTTATTATCATATTCCTGGGGCATACCTCCGCGTATCTCATCGTTGGCATATTAATATCAGATGAAATGTTGGCGCAGGTATTGGCTTCACTTGCCGGAGTTTGTGTTATTATAACAGTGTTCAGTATTCATATAGAGGTTTTCATGATAATATGTACATACTTATGAACCCATTTAAATTAGATTTATATTGTTTGAGAACTAACACATAGGTAACTTACACAACAGCATATTTATTTAAATAGAGATAAAAAACAAATGTGAATTTTCTTTAACAAGATAATTTTAAAATGTAAAAGTTCCTAAACGAGTGACTTCTGTTCAGAAAAGTAATTTTATCCTATTGCGTCTGTAATTCAGCTTTAAAAGCAAGTCGTAGTGGCGCTACAGTGATTTTTTTCCGAGAACACCCCTAAACTACTCGTAATGGTGTTTGCTCTTCGGAGGGAGAGGTCAACTAGTATTTAATCTAGCGTGAATGATTTATAGATGTTTTGAAATTCTGTAGGTGAAGACACTGGGGCTACCCGACATTAAAAAATAACGTCACTCTTAAAATCTTAAAGACGGTCACGAAACATAAAAGTTTAATGTCTCCATTAAAAAAATTAAATTAGTAGATATAATTAAAATTAATCACGGATGTAAGACAGCCTGGACGCCGAAGCTTATAAAAGTGGATTTTTTGCGTGTTGATCAAAATATACGCCTCTCTTAATGAAATTACGCAAAAGTTTAACCACCTGTTCCGAGAGGGATGAACAAGGCTCGCGGGTGGATGGGGCGCGGGGACAACGCCGGCTCTTGCCGAAATTTACCTACTTGCTTTAATTAGCCTTGTGTAGGCTTACGGGCGGTCATTTTTCTTGTTTAGCCGTAATTGATAAAGGGCGCGCTAGTCCGAGCCGACCACATCAAACGCGCTGCACCCAACGTGCCCTTGTTTACTTGCCGACCACAATTTATAGTCGCTTCAATAATACTGAAAATTATTTTATAACTGGCTCTTGGGTTCTCATTGTACTTACCTATTTGAAATCACTTTCCAGTTAGCTTTTCAATTTGTCTAAAGTGGTCAATCTACATCACTAAGTACTACAGGCACACATGATATCGTGTTTACGTACAAAATTTACATACAACCATGCTTTTAAGTGGATTGAATGAAAATATTAACAAATTGGCCTGCAGCTGGATTAAACAGTAAATTCTCATATCCTCGTATTAACGTTTCCCCTTCGGTGAAGGGTGACTGGCTCTGTGGGTCTGCGAAGGGGATGCAACCTCAGCAATTGCGTTAAATCAGCAGCACTATTGGATTAATAACATACCTTACTGTTGTGAGCTTAGACTATTAAAAAGTCCATATAGCTACGAGTAGGTATCTACCATACCTCAAGTTTCACCGTCAAATGTGTCTACAGATACGCAAATAAATTTAGTTGTAAGTTTTCTCGGAGTGATCGATAAGGTCGAGTGATTTGATTTGGTCGTCCAAGGCCCGACTCGACGAGTTTCTTTTTGAGGGAGACGCCCGTGCCTACAGAACTGTCGCAAGACCAATATTGCCAAGGAAATTAGTTTATGTAAAATGTAGAACAGGAACGAAAAATATCTAAAGGAAAAGTGTAGAGGGAATATTGAAATCAATTCAGTTTGCCTGTTACTCCTGCGTTATAAGAAGTCATCTTTGAGAAATAGAATTACAATGAAAGGAATACGGGGGCTTTTATTTTTGTAGACGGAATATTAAAAGTGAATTAAGATGGTGAACCAGATTCAAGAGATCTGACGTGAGTAGAGTTTATGCAAACGCGGGTACCTACGTGTGCGTTATTTGCATAAACAATTAAAATATCAATTGCTCGGTAATCGTTTCGGTGAACCAACAAATTTCAATTAAAGCTCTAACTGTGGATGTGGAAAATTCATGCCACATTGGAATTTAATTAAAAATTTCATACATAATAGATTGATTGACATACATTTTCAATGTTGTATCTCAGTCGATTTACCCAGCTCTTGAAAGTAACTGCGCAAGATACCTTTATTTTATGAGAATTAAAATAAAGCATGTTTGGTGTTTATAAATAAGCCAAAGGCACAGAAAGGGCTGTACGTGGTTCATTATTTCAGCGTGCATAATAATAAGCTTTCACAAATAATGTGATGCGCTATTTGATCGGTTAATTTTCACGGACATGACTGAATAATTTAGCGAATTAAATATGTACTGTGGCATTAACGTATCGAGTAATGATATACGCTGCATTAATTGATTGATTATTACATAGGTACCCACCTATCATGGTGGACAGAAATACCTGTATACAAATATGATGTTTTGTATGGGTTATTCATGTATCGATAACATAATATATGGCTCAGATTTAAAAAACGTCGCAATTACCTACCTATCTAACAGCCGTGTTTTTTTAAACATAGTTCTTTATCAAAACCAGGTTTGTTTTATTAACAATACCCATGGCATTTAAATGTCTCTCTTTTTCTACGCGAAAGAAAAATCTGACGTCTGAATGTAATTTATTTATTAGTGAAACATTAAATTATGCAAAGTCATGGCGGCCCGCCAAGACTCAGGGTTGCGTTCCGATGCAGCCGCTGTGCATCCAATTATATCTCAACCCTAAAATATTAAGGGATGCGTCTAGAATACAAATTGCTCAAATAAATCAATAGCTGTTTACGAGGAAAAGTTTGAGATTGCAGTGAAATATTAATTAAAGTGCCTACGGAGGCAGTGTTGCCAACCTTTTGTTATCATTATGCAGATTTTAATTTTTAAGCCCCACTCCATGATTGTTGTTAACTATACCCAACAAAGTCTATACTAAAACGCACAAACTCTGAGGTTTACTATAAAATTAATTCACAAAATTTCAATTTGTTAACAAAACATTGGTTTTTCATTCTTGAATTATTTATATTTGTAAATTATTGTTTTTGTGGTTTGCTGTTTGATTACAAAATTTTAATTAGTCTTCATAAAGCCAGCTGAAATAATAGTTAAAAATAAACCGATGATCCAATGTATTGAACGTTAGTGTATGAAATACTTTGAACAAGCACTACGGCAAGCGAGCGTATTAATTAACTCTCCATAGCTGTATTGGCACCTATGCTCATAGATTTTGGCTGGATCGCTTTCAGGCACTATTAGATGCGGCTTGTCGCAAACTTGGATGAGGAAACTTCAGTGGTGTCCATTACACGTCTTATTACACCGACGTCGGCCTGTCATGTGCCTGCTGGCTTCTACCAATAATAGTGTTCCAATAAAACTAGCCAATGTTATCATGGCCGTGTCAGGCTAGCTCGTACCTTAGTTTTTCTTTGATGACTTAGCAAATTGCAAGTCTGTTTTGTGTCTAGACTAAACTCTCTCAATGACTCTACTGCTACACAGTTCAAGGAATTCTACTAGAATGAAGTAGGACCTTGTTGTTGCTCTTTTGCTCGTGGATTGGTATCGAAATGCAACAAGTTAACCGATCATTTTTATTCGTTCTAATAATATTCTACAGAACACTCATTATGTTTTATCCAATTTAGTATTTACAGTTCTGGACATAATGTATCTTCTGTCAGAGAGAAAATATTTCATTAGTAGACAAATTACATATAGTTTTACTTTATGTTTAGAAAAGAAAATAAAAGGACATTATTTACTTGTACCTCGTTCTTTACTGTTGGTACGCATCGAACCACACTTACACACTCACACAGTGACAGTCTAAACGTGTATTAGAAATACGAAATAAAACGTGTAATATCCAAACATTTCGGAATCAAACCGCCCCAGGAGAAATACTCCGCCATTACCCATGTGACGGAACTTGTAATTGGTTTTTTGTTTCTGTGTAAATTTCCATTTGGCTTGTGAGATTAAAAGCTCTTTCTTATTTAAGTAACTCAGATTTACGAGTATATGAAAGTCTGTGAAGTCCTTTGATATTGGCTTGGTTGGTTGCTAGGATCGACACGAGGTATTTTAAATGATTTGAGTTTTGAGTCAAATCACATGTTTTTTTATTGATCATGATGATATAGGTAAATGAAAAGCTTGCTTAATTAGTCTTGAATTGAAACTTAAGGCACAACCGTCAATTTGAGTTGAATTAACAATAAAATATACAACCTAAGATATTTTATGAGGAGATCGAAATGATAGCTTATATTTTTCATGGTTACTTTAAAATGTTTAGTTATTTTGTGAGCAATATATTTGATAATATTATTACGTTAAAATTGCTAGGTATTTATTAAAGTAATAACTGTTCACTAGTAATATTAATCCGATTATAACGTTATAGTGATAATTGCTTTAATTGCTTTTGCACATCAGTAGCTCTTGCTCCAATTATTAACCGAGTCTTATTAGGTAAATTTAATATTTTTGAATTAAATTTGTAACTAAAATTCACTACATTTTTATTATTGACGGCAAAATTATGCACAGTTGTCTTAGTATAATTGAGCTCGCAAATTATTATTTAACAGTTGCTACTCGAGCTCTCGGCAGCGAAATGCAGACTTGCAAAAGATAGAGGTGCTAAGCAGGCAGACTGCAGACTGCAAACCAGGTAGCTTGAGGCAGTGCTATGACTTGCCTTGTCAACAGTCTTCGAGACTCCATCTTTGTCACTATATAAAATCTTTGTTTACTTAAAACTTGTTCAAATAGAACCTACATTGAAGTGCTTGAAAAAATCACAATATTAGGTACTCTTTTTGTAATTTAAATGCTAAACAGATACATGTATTGGATTTTTTTATTGGTATTATATTTTTTTCAAATCTGAATATACTTATGAATACATGACATCTGTTTTTAAATAAGTGCTTTTATATTCTAACAACATAGAGATACTATTACTTTAGCCAAAATCCAAATAAAAAGTAGCTTTCAGCGCGGACGATTTTATCTCTACAGTACGAATTTCGCAGAGATTGGACAACAAATTGAAAAGGAATTTTCGTTTTTCTTGAATTTTAATTTACGAATGTTTTATAGCTTTCATCTAACATTTCCCAGTGGTAACGCGGCACTTCAAATAGCCGATTTATCAAAAGAACATGAAACCAATAAATAGAAGTGTGGCGTCTGATATATCGTCTGGCAATATTGTCGATAGATATCTGCTTACTGACAGTGATTTTGGCAAAATTTAGTGGTCCGTGGCAAATGCAGGCTATTGATATTGTATGTGGCACTAAGTTGGGGGAAAACAGCCCCTATCAAGTTGAATTGCTCAACATGCCGAAGCGTTGCACATTGTGAATGGCCAATCTGGCAACATCCGCCGGCCACATTTACCTATTAGCTCGTTTGTCTATGACACTTGATATACGTCTAAAGCCAATTTTCTCTTTCATCGTGATGCTCATTATTGCTCATGTATGGAGTTTGTCTAATAATAGGTACTAACTTAACGACTTTGTCTAATAGTACTACAGCTGATGACATACTATCAGATAATTTCCAACTCCAAATAAAGGTTATATACTTCTGAGATTACATCACTTGATCACAAGTATTTAATCAAAAACCGTTTTATAAACCCTAAAAGTATTTTTAGACTAGACGATTATTTTTCCAATTATTGTATCTTCGTCTAAATGGAACAGCAGTAGACTTTATTCGTCTTTTAAAATAATGATAGACACTTTTAATAAGAGGTTTGAATATTTTTGTGCTTGAAAGCTAGACGAACGATTTCGAACGAAGTATACTCGACTACTTAAGTAGCATAAGTACTTTGTATTGATTCTACTTAGACTAGAAATAATAAAATATGACTTTACTATGAAACTTTTGTAATGATAGTTTTTAAAAAATAAATTTCAACCGAATTCTCATCAAGGAGGAGGTTTTCAATTCGGAAGTTTGTAGGTATGTGTTTTATTTATGTTCGTTCGCGCATATCTTCGTCAATTACCAACCGATTTGAATAATTGTCTCGGTATCAGGTCCAAGACTCAAACATTTTACGCACCCATTAGATATGAACTTGAGACTAAGGCACGGATTTCTGAATAGCTACTAAGTATTCAGGTGTATCTGTCATCAGATATACACCTTTCATCTCGAGAAATAATGAAAGTAACCGAAAAGTATCTTAGATATCCAGTGTTTTATTTTTTGTAAAAAGTTTTCTTTTTATGTTAGAGAAACAGTTGCCGTCATTAACTCAACACTAGAACAAAACATTCGAGTGTGCGTCAGGCTTATTGTGTGTTCCGAGTATGTCAGTAAAATAAAAAGGGGCTATTCACTAAATGGCAAAACCATCCGGAGTATTTTCATACTTTTTAACTGACAAAAATAAAACCGAAGCACAAAGGTTTACAAAATGGAGACGAAATATAATCGTAAAATTTGAATTAGAGCTAGGAACGAGTAGTAAAAGTTATGGCCGGAGATTGCCTGTCCACATTTTTGTTGATAGTGGTATTTATAAAGGAGGTCCAACTTTACAGGCCCTCGCTTGTCTAATGGAGCCTTGGCCTTCCGGCAACGAGTCCAAGAGGCATTTAATCTTGTGCTGAATTATGTGTTGATGTCGGAAACCCGGAAAACGCTCCCTGTCCGCGCCCCAGTAATTTCACTTTTTATTATGTGCCTGTTTTGGCTGGTTTATGCATTTATTTAGTGGCTTCATTTTATTTTTAGAATTAATTTTTGTGGAGGCTGTTGGCGGTATAATTTTATTTGGGACGTTACAGTAGCTCTAGTATTTACTTTAATGTTGCCTTTGAAGTAGCTAGCCTTTTTATACGAGTATTAACTCAAAATATAAAGTTACATGCCGAGTGTTCCATGCATTATAGACAAAACGACACAGCTTCAATATACACAAATGTTAAATTAATGCAAAGAGCGGTAAATATACTGAACGTGAATTTTATATTACTCTTTGAACTGCATGTTACTGTAGGTTTGACAACCTCGAGTCGTCCAAACTCATAATGAAATGAAGGAATATGTGCTCGTCCTCTAACGTACCTATAGCACGTATAGTACGAAAGTGTCCTTTTACAGTGATTTTTTGACCGAGTTAATGTATGAAAGTATATTTTTTTCTTCCTTAAATAAAATTTAACCTTTAATTGAGCATGCTTATTTTATCTTAACATTAAATCTTTTTTTAACTACTTAATTAAAAAATAAATAGGTGCTAAAAAAGGTAGGATAAAAACAGACCACAAGATGTTCGAATTTAAATTCAATTAACGTCTTAAATGCAAACACCAGTACCAGTGGAACGCTGAGCACCTAAACCCTATTACCGGAGTAAGCTACGCGTTTTCCATCACCCCAGCAACTATGCAAACTGTAAGCCGCAGCAAGTAACATCCAGCGTATTTACTCATAGTTACCTCGTTTATAGGTAGCAGTTTCAGAGTAAAAACAAGGAGTGCGACGTAGCTGTCCGTAGAAGCGTATTCCCTGATGTAATTACTGCGAGCTTGCCTGAGCGGATCCACTAACACAATGACCGATGTCCGATAGACGCGAAGCCGCGCTCGCTTCAGCGTATGCTCTTGCGCTAAGCGAGTTGTGCCGCTCTATTGCACGAGTTATAGACGGTCTCAGCAACTTGATTATCGGAACGACTCAAAAATATGTAGGAGCCATGATTTCGACTATTATCGTGTTGGTATTTCAGACTGTTTTTCTCGGGTATTTCGTTTGATATACCGTCAACACAATATTTTGTAGGTTAGGTAATTTCCAGGACAGTTTGTCTACTTTGAAGGGCTTTTTAGTCTTCAAACAGCAGCAAAGTTCATAACAATTGTAAAGTAATCAGGTGTACTCAACGAGCAGTCAGAACAGAAACCACTCCTGGGCATATCAGTTTTATTTGTCTGAACGTCGCCCTCACCTGGTTCACTAACTATTTCACCAAGCGTAGAATTTCCATGAAAATGAACAGGTAGGTAATATATAAATATCAGTTTCATGAACGTAGAAACGTTATTTAGTAACTCTACAACCCCAAGCGCTGTTCTGCTGGTAATTCAATAACGCTTGCAGGCAAACGCAGTTACGGCCAATTAAAAGTATGCCACTCACTCACCGGCGGATGGCGAATCGAGTTACCGCCCCTACGGGAGGAAAACCTTGAGACCGGCACAAACAAATAACTAAGAACGCTAGGTAATTAAAGTACTCTTTACAACTATTCTCATTTGGACGCACTCAACCGTGTGGTCATCGTGCCATTAAATGTAGATAAGATTAACGTTACTACGCCAGTTTAAAGCATTGCTTATTTATAAATAACTAGAAAAACTGAAAGAACATTTTGAGAACCACAAATAAAACGGGGTTTTCTACGATGCCTTAGAAAGAATCTTCTTTTAAGAATTCATTTCATTCAATTCCAAAACGGTCCATATATCGTACCTACACGATACATCAAAGTTTTATCGAATGCAGCGAAACAAATCGTATTAAATATTGACAGCAACATCGCATGTATCACAATTAAACAACGATTTCAATTGCAAGTCTATAAAATTTAAATAAAATTGCATTTTTATAGCCTTTGTTTCCGAGCAGTCGGTTCAGTGCTCGCATGGGAGTGCTAAGTTCAGTCCTGAGCTGTAATGAGATTTTTCGAAACTTGTTTGCTCTCTCAGACATTTATTTTTGCGGATTCATTATTAAATACAAATTAAGGGAGTCTACAAAATGGAGAATTAAGTTGATTCTCAATTTCGTAATCTGAATTTCGAATGTCGAAACAGGAGCGTTTTGTTTTTGTTCAATTATAAATACGAAACTTTGTTCTGTTGTAAAAGTATTCTCAAACAATACTAAGTAGTGGTAGGTTTTGCTTTTACAAAGGTAAACAATAAAAGGCCTAGTCATATCTGGCGGTGCGTCAGAACATTACCTAATTTAAACTTGGAATGAGGTTGTTGAGCGCGAACACGGGCCTTCTTCTCGTGCGTCTGAATGAGACAATGTCATTAAATTAAAGTTTCATTTGTCTTCATTTGCTAAACAATAGCAATTATACAAAGCCCCACAGCGGGCGAGTAATCAAGCGTCCCTTTAATTAAGTACAGAAACAGTGCCAAGTAATTGGATCTGAACAACTGAGTAAACAAATCGAAATGGTAGGTAATAAATCTAACAAACACCTCTTTTGGCGGCGGTAAGCAGTGCCGTGGATACAGAAATGCTTTACTTATCACAATTATTTGTAAGTTTCTGGTTTATTAATGAGTTTGTAGTACAATGATTACTGCAAGATATTTTAGTGAATATTTTTACGATCAACAAGTACTGACTGCGCGTACCCTACAGTCTCACTGCACTATACTCACATTAGAGTGTGCAAAGAATAAAAACAAAATAATACAAATCTAGAGAATGAATTAATTAGTATTTTTCTAGCTTAAAATCACGAGTTTATCTAGCTTCTAAAAATATTTTTCAGTACGTGTTTTCACACGTTTTGATCCTTGGCGCTTGCAAGTTAAATATAAAAGCACATAGAAAATGCACAAACTCAGTTTAGTTGGGGAAATTCATAGTAAACATACATGATTTTTGATATAAAAGTTGAAGATGGATGCATTTCCGTATTTTAACGAGCAAGTTAAAAACGTGACATTTCAAACAATCCAATTTGTGTGAAATACTAGGTGCATTTCCTTTATTTTTGATGAGAGTGTGTGTCCCCACGTCCGCGCGGCTCGCTACGTACTACATACTCGAGGACCCGCGGTGCACGGCGTATTCATTTCCGGCTTCTTGCATTTTTATAACCTTTATACAGTTGCTATTTGCCCCCGTAGGCTTGTAGGGTTGCACACAAATACATTACAAAAACACTCCCCACTCAATTCACTTTGAATACCCACTTTACACACTGCGGATATTTCGATTTCGATACACATTCAGTACAAATTACCATAATTGCCCACTTTAAGGTGTAATTACATTAAAATTTCAAAGAGCGAGAATTCCACGAAATATTTTTGTAATGTGTAACCTTATTTTTCGTTGGGTTTCAGCTAGATGAGTTAATAATGAGGGTCCAGACATATAAAAATGAACGGTATATTGGGCGAAGTAAGCTGAAATAATAGCTGTTAACGCTAACGCGCTTCGCAGCCCTACCGCGCAGTTAAGCGACATCAGGCCGCACCGTACATATTTATATTCATGGTCTGAGAACCTTTTTATCCGGCTACGAAATAGTTCCTCAGCTATTTTCATGTATGTTCCCAGAGATAGCAACAAACAACCTTACTTTTTTCGCTGTTCGCGATTTGATTGCAGGGATTTACTTTTATGGTCAGATTTATAGACAGTTTCAGCAAGATTTGCCGCTCGGCACAATTTTATACAGCCCGGGGGTGTTTATTTAAAATGACGTGAATAAATCATATCTTTATGTATGTTTTGAACTCGTATATGTCCTGAATAAAAACATTTTATAGGAATTTATACAGATTTGTAGGAAAAAATAAAATTATACTAATAATCGATTTCTTTAAGAAACAAGTACAAAGAGACGCGGATTTCTCTGGTCGTTCGACCCTCAAACTCATTTACATTTTTTGGCTGTAGAAGCGTGCTTCCTGTCTGGGTGTCTCAGGGAAACTGGTCGCGAGAGCGTGTCCTATTTACTGTACTCCCACCCCATCGTAGACGCGTATCGCAAAAATCCAAATTGCTTTTAGTTTTCAAGTGGGGTACGGACGATTTTGTTGCCCGTTGACCTTTGCTCCGTTCTACTTATAGGATACTGAATAAACTTATTGTTAGAAACTTTAAGGCTTAGGCTCTATCTTCAGTTTGGAAGCGTGCCTGAATTTTGGTTACATTATTTTAATTAATACCTAAAGAACCTGTTCGTTTTAAAGGTTATTGTATACCTATTATAATCATTATGATTTTGGTATCATTTATTTTAGATACCGTCCATATTTAGTAATCATCAATGTTGCAAAATTAAACACACGTATTAAATCCACTTTTTAATCCATTTAAACATAACAGGTGTGTAAATAATTTAGTAGATACAGGCTAACAAATACAGAAGTAACCTTTTCCGTTGTCGACTTTTACGACAGGCGAGGAATGATTAAATACCTAATCCGCTAATAAACGTAATTCGTTTTAGCGCCTGAATCAGGAATAAAAATAGTATAAAATATTCAACAAATACATTTTACAATACATTGTTTCTTTGTCTGATTAATGAACAGCTCCATGACCGGTTTAGCGGTATTCGTCCCTCTTTCAACAAATGATAGTAATTTCCAAGCGGAAATGCATCGAAATGGCAAAATGGCCTGCTAAGCGGCGTCCATTTGCTGAGATTGCTTCTCGTGTTCAAATTTTATATCTATCACTATATTTAATAGTGTTTTCGAAAAGCTATTTCAGCGAAATATTTTTCCGGTATTTCATAAAATGTTCAACATTTTTATATACACATTTTAAACGCAATTTGGAGAATTTAGATATGGACTACGTTATCGGTTTTGTAGTCTATACTGAAAATGCTAATGGCAATCGATAGTTTATTCTTATAAAACCTTTTTATTGCAATAATGCTGAATAATGATCTTTTTAAAGGACTCCATTTAAGTAACCACATTAAGTACGCAATATAATTTAGGCAGCACTTAGATAAAAACTGACGGTCAGTCTCAAAGATTAAGTGCCATTAAGTAGCAAAAAGTTGACATAGATTGAATTTTACCACATTTATTTCTCAAGAACAAAGACAAACGCAGTTTCACTAAAAAAGAAAAAAAATGGCGCCGATATGATACGATAGTTCCCTTCCAAGCAATAAACACGATGACTTTAGATTCTTGCTGAAGTACAAGTACCTAAACCGTACCGTACCTTAAGACTATAATCCAAAGTGAGTTTCTGTCGAAGCATGACTACAAATCCGCATCCGTATTGATGTTCGAAGACAGCCATTATTGGCGCTTTGCTATGCTCTGTAATCCCTCGACCTCGGAACTACACGGCAATAGTGCTCGGATGTGGCGTCTGTCAGTGTTCGTCATTATATGCAAGTGTCGTGTATGTAGTTATTACAGCCTAGTTACAACTGAACGGTGACATTACTAGGTATCGGCTGGAGTTAATTGAGTGATGCTGTATTGGTTTAGTGTTGTCTAATTATCATTTAATGTGGAGGCATACGTATAACTAGAGTACTCATACTTGTAAATTGTACCTACATGTTATTCTTAAAAAATACTGAGCTTGGCACATTATTTTTCAATTACCATAAAATAAAGACAGATAATTTATTATACAAGCCACAAAAACCTCTCATTTCTAGTACGACAAGCAATCGGAAGTTTCATGAAAAATATTTTATTTGCCTTACATACAACCTTTACAAAATTATGTTCTCAAGCTAAGCGTTTCGAGAGGCAATATTTCAATCTGTTGGCACACAGTCACGACCGCCCGCGGCCTGAGCAGGCGTACTCGTACGTACAAATAAGGGTAATTTTCAGAGCCGAAGCAATATAAATTGAGGGACTGGCCAACCTGGGTCTAGAGTAGCATTAATTGAATAGATACGTCCGTTCCTTGCCTCAATCCAACCTTAATCACACTTGAAAAGGCCGAGCGAAGCCAGCTCCTCGCAACAAGCAGCTAATCGCACAGCGTATCGCACTTTGTGCTTGATCTTGTTAGCAACTTCCACTTTACAGTGCGCGTGTACCACTCACTCCAGTTTATATTGAATACAACTAATTGTAAAAAGAAAACAATTATCACAAGTAATTGTGCATCTAGAGAGTGTTTTGCTTACTGTTTTTCACTTGCAAATGGAGTACTACAGTTTAATGCACACATTTACATGTTTGGTTATCAAGTAATATTACTCTCTACATACTTTTTAAAGTTTTTTAAGACCATGAATGAGTATTACATCTTCAAAGAATTTAAGGTCTTCATTTCAATTTTAGACTACTTAGTGGAAAAAAGCACCGAGTGAACCACTTAGTTACTTTATTAGGACGACTAGTATGAATAACTTTTGTGGAATCCTTTTCAAACATGACGTTGAAATGTATCGTAAGCCTCCTTCAGCTGAAAATTTGAAATATCTCGAGAGATGTAGGTAAGTGGTAATGCGGGGTTTGTGAGCCTCCCAAGGGATCACCTACAGGTCATGTAGCCTTCATATTCCAAATGGATTTTCTTTTACATTCAGACATCTTTGAAGGTACAAAGCTCTACCTAGATACCTAACATGTTAGATAAAATAAAATGACAGGATAGTTCTTTCAAGCAATAGAAACGTGCCATTAAGATAACTATTCACTGAGATCAGCGATAAGTATAATTGAAAATAAAATTTTATTTCATCTGAACATTTTTGTCATAGAACATTAAAATAAATGAAAGCCGCAGTTACTTTTTAATCGCAGACGAAATGAAATTAGCGCGGTCCGGCTATCCGATGAAAGTAAATTAGTTTTCAGTTACAGAGAGCTATAGCGGGCCAAAATCAAACATTGTGTTTCTATCTGATCTGGTATCAGTGAAAGCAATTACATTTGCCATAAGTGTTCGTTCACATTTGCAATTAGCAAGTGGTCCAAAAACGTGCAAATCGTTAACCGCCGCCGTCGAGCGCCGTGTCTTTGCATATTCATAGCCTGCTTAAAATATTTTAATACGGGTCGCCCCACGCCCACATCTACGCTTTCTACAAATGTTGATTTCGCTATGGAATGAATAAAAATGGAAGCGCAAGTTGTTCCTTCCTAGGAAACTCTGCCTTGGACTTCACTTAATATAATTCTGCTACGTACTGGGTAAACTGTGAGTAAATGAAGTGCTAGTAATAAATCTTCACATTGCTACATATTTTTATCCACTTTCTTCTACATTGAAATATCTTTTAAGACATTTTTTCGATGAAGTTGGGGATAAATGGAATACATAGCGAGTCTTTCAAAACCAATAGATTTGTTATATCGGTGGTTTAAAACTTATTGAATGATTTTTGTCACTTTTGTAATTTTTTCCATCACCTACATCATCAAGTAAGTAATCATTATTATCAGTGTAATAGAGCATGCTAATAAATCATAACACTCCTCATTTAGGTATAGGTAGCTAATATAATCAACATTCTCGTTTTAATGATACAGTATTACATTAATATATGAGGTATGTTACTTCTGCATAAATGCTGGGATATTATCATGTTAATACACCCACTAGGTGTTATTGAAACGATCAATTGTTAGAATTGTGATGTTGTTAAAGCGTAGGTATTATTTCAGAGTCGAACGATCATAATCATAATATTATCCACTCAAGACGGTGTCTGGGCTCTAACGTTTTATAATTTTCCACTCTTTACTCCCTGTTATCGAGAATTTCTTCCGCTCGCGCCCTCTTCCTTCCGCGAATCCACTTGAAAGGGTATTTAGGAATAAGGGATCCTTAATTGGTACAAGGAATTTATTTTACTATGAGTTTTCTGCCTACATCCTCAGCACTTATTCTAAAATATTAGGCGGAAATTGAAAGTTGTAATTAGCATTTGTTATAAATTATAGTTTCAATAATGCGGCAGCGATGCTCTTTGTAGAAATCAGTCACGCAAACGTTAAGCCTCCGACGTCATGATAAAGGTGTGGGACAATTAAATTATAGTTGGGCTTAATTTTCAACGGTCGCGGGTCTTCTCTTGTCGATGGAGATTTAAATGAAGCTGACGAGAATTTTCAATTAGCGGGGACACTGAGCGATGGCTGACGATTGTCTCCGGCGCCGCCGACGACGACCTCATCCATCTACATTTGAGTAACCAAGTGAAAAAGCAATGAGCCGCGCTATTACCTCTCTTTACGAATAAATCTCAAAACAGATTCCAGCCGCCTTCACGCGTAGTAGGTGCTACGTAAATATTCATGCCTACAGACATCTTATGGTCTGTGTATTAATTAAACACTCATACTTATACTGAACAGTGAATACAGCAGACACAAATAAAAGAGCACTTTGAGTTCCAACAATGACAAAAAGTTCCAGTCACAAATGCTTGTGGTTACCTGCGCCGGTATTTTACTTGTTCTGCTTTGCGCGTTTTATTTCAAATGACAGAACTGTTTTAAATTTACTCATGTATAAAACTAGATAAAGTGATGTGGAAGTAAAATAGAAAGTAACCTCATACGATAAAGTTTGTTAGATCTCTTCTTCAGGTTTAAAGTAGTAAGTAGTACCTACTAAAAATAATGTAAATATGTAAATTTATAAACAAAAAGGAATCTATAGAATGGCTACAAATTAAATTATTAAGGACATGAAATAATTATGTAAACACCGTGCGTCTGGAAGGTGACCGTGGTTTTGCGGACCTAATTTCGTCCCCTCGAACGCGTAACTGCGTTTTATGACGTCATCATCGTAATATAATGACGTGCTTGTGAATTGCCTTCATTCTAAACGGCCAGGCCCAAGAGTGTAATACGGTATGCATGGGAGTCGTTTGTAATATTGTTTTGAATTATCTGTTGCTTGTTTGGGTAGTTTACCCATAGTTCTATTGTAGATATTTACTTACTCAGCCCTACATAGGTATGCATAGGCATATAAAAATAACAACAGAAAGGCTTTGTAAAATTTAATTAAAACTTCACCAGCCCCTGCATTTTCTCTATAATGAAGGGTATATTTAAGATACGAGTTCAAAAGAAACCAACGATTAATTACGTTGCAAAGCAAACTGCGTAGCATAAACCCGTTGTTGGCCCTCACACGTTATTGGCGCGTGCGTGCAAACATTCCCTCGCGTTCGGACTTCATTTTCCGGAGCCGACACATGTCAGAGCGCGTCACACCATATCCACGCCATTACCATACGCCCGCACAAAGTGAACTGCGGAAGGATCCCCTTTACAACTCATAAATAGGCGACATGACAGACTCGGGCGTGGTCACTGTTTGATTAAAATGTAACTTGGAATTGCGCACAGCGCCCTCTTTTACTGAAAAGGCTTTAATACTATATGGTCGTTGTGACGGTGACGTCGCTTTAATTACTTTTGCTCGGTTATGCATGAGTGACGTTATTAAATAGCCCTGCGGTCGTATCGTAAGCGATCGTGCAGTGCGGTGCGGTCCAATTTCTAAAGACCTACAGACAATATTAATTACTGCGAACGGAAAAGATTAAACCGCTTAAATATAGTATAAGTACGTTGAGAGTGTTGGGAGACAAACGAAATTATTTTTATAATACACAGATCAATATTAAGGTGGTTCCGGGAAATGAAATACGCCGTTGGGCCTCATGTATGAAAACAGAATTCTGCGAAAGGAAACCATTATTAGAATACGGAAACTGATAACAACAAAATAAGCTGCGCTCTTACTTATACGCAGTTTTTTGCTGATTCACTGCTAAAACGTTTGAATGTTTACCATAAAAAGCTTATTTGCTCCAAAATCTTCATTTATTTGTCAAATGAAATCACAATAATACTAAGGTAATTATTATGATGGCATGTATAAGAATAAACAATAATGAGATATAGAGAATTAGAAGATACGCCCAAGTTAATTATGTTTATAATGTAAACAAGAATAGGTATAATTAACAAAGGATCATACACTACACGTGCACGAACTTAAATTAGAAGCCTCGTTTTAGTACAGTCAGTTAGTTTAATATTCACCTTTGTTTGAAAAATCCAAAATTTTAGAAGCAAATTCAGGAATATTTCAACAGTTCGATGCTAAAATATTCCAAACGTATGAATTATTTGTCACATCATTTAGACAGTCATTGTTTAATGCCGTAACTATGAGAATTCACGCAAATTGCGAGTGATTCATAATTAATTTGGATGGCTGTCACGTAAGAATCAATCGAAAGGTAAATAAATTATTATTTCCATGAACACGAGATTTGAAAGATGGCAACTCTCAAAACACTTCATGAAATGACTATCACAACTCTAGCGAGCTTACCATTGAAATCAAGTCTTTTTGTCAGATGTACAGGCGTATTTTCCTCATCACTTTGTACTTACATACACGAACAAATAAGAAATTAATGTGTTCTTGACATTTTAAAAGGTCCCGCCTCAAAGCGATTTCACCTTTTGAAACTTAATGCTTCTGACTTCTTTTGAACTGTACGGAGACGTTTTAAGCATAAGAAATCATATAAAAAGATTCGCTATAAAACAGGCGACCTGTTGCTAGAGCGACGGCCGACACCGACTTGGGGAAAATTGCCCACGACGCCAACATGTTCGCTGTATTATACGGCGGGTATTATTAACCATGGCAACCGACGCTGCCCTCCCTCGCCCTCGACAACTTTTTCAAAACATCACAACTCTGACGTCTGATCACCTATACAACGCACTTTATAATCTTTCCACCGTTTGTTCCCAGCCGTAGTTCAGTCTCCCTAAATTTGCAAGTCGCGAACAGCAGGGGCGCGCCACACGCCAAATAGATGACGGGATTATTTTTGTGTTTGACATAATCATAGTGACAAATGTATGCTTTAGGGCTGTCACTTTGACGTGTTCGTTTTGATAAACATCTTTGTGATTATGTTGTGGCAAACACAATCTGTGCGTAAACAAAACACAATAAAAATATTGTTGCTGTTTCAATAGAACGTGAACTAAAATAATTTTAATACTTTTTTTATTCTGTATGTCAATGCTTTTATGTTTCATTACCACACTTTTTTATCTAAAGTATTTGCCTTTATTGAACAGGAAATCGTATTTAATAAAATTACTAATACATTGGTTAAAAGAATCCCAAAAAAATATTGGTACATATATTACGTGCTAAGTTACGCTTACTTAGTTCTATTCATAGTTGGTGTTAATACTTAAACATAGACAAAGTAACAGATGTTATTCCCATTAAGTATAAGTTTGGCCCTTATGTACTGGGTCACAGAATAATATCAAAAGTGGGATGAGTGTAGCTGTGGGCTTAGCCTATTGAATGGTGAATGAAAGGCGTGGGTGCGCGTGACCGCAGTTCCCTTCAGCTGGGGTCGAAAGAGATTATAACAAAAAAAAAACTCCTTTCATCGTTACTTACTTGCAATGCCCTTAAAACACAAAGCGAAAAATATACAACACCGTCAATTACATATCTACCTAAAAGGTATTTTCATTCCCTGTTAAAACTTATAATTTGAAATGGCAATTTCACACAGAGATATAATCAAAGCATTGGCGGACTCGTTTCGTCTCTGAAAATATAAATTTATATAATCTGACATCGATCAAAGTTCGAAATTGGAAATTGTACTTGCCTACCAATTCCCGTCAGCGAAAATGCCTACAGAATTTCTTCACCACAAACGCGAAAGTTGCTCTGCTTGCTTGCCATCAAAAGTTAATTTGAGAAACATGACAGGCAGGTACATATCGCTAACCTCTCGGCACGAAAATTGCAAAATTATCTCTCGTCTTTATCTTCAAAGAGATGTCATCCCCATCTGCGTGGCTGGGCCAGTTTCAAAGTTGTTTGCGGCACCGCTGGAGATCGTTCTTATTATAAACATGTTTATGTTTATCCCGATCCACCTGTCTGCTTGTAATTGAATGATAAATACAGCTTTTAATTGAAAGGATATAATATAAACTGGTTTATTATATCTATTATCTGTGGAACACATTTCAACTAACTTGAAATGTTTAGGTACTTATTTATAGAAGGAGGCTAGACATGACATTTTAATTAAAACTTAGAAGAACATGCTTCATAAGTACTGAATTTGGTACGTACGTAGCAATTACTGTAGCGCATTGCTGCAGTTTTTTTAACATATTTAAAAATTATCAATTTAAATGTATTTCTTAATCCATATTGTTGTTTTTTATGTTATAAATAAATATGATATCTACTACTTTAGCAGCATAAAACAGTGATAAATTAAATTACTATTCCAGTGACGTTGGCATTATGCAAAATATTTTCCGCCAACAAAGAAACAAATACCTGTTATGTTTCATTAAAATAATCCCCTTAGGAAACACAAATTCCACGTAATATTTATTCAAAAACTAACCCACTTATTCGAGGTTACGGCATAGTCGAGCGAACAAACTGGGTACTGGCATCAAAAACTATTTTGTTCGAGACAGGTCAGAGTTTTGTAAATTAATTCGGTGGTTCCGAGCTATTACGCAAACTGTCAGCGCAGGTGGCGACCCACTACTTCAGCCTGCACGGGATTTGCATTCGGAAATACTCGTACTAATTTAACTTCTCTGTTAGCTAAGTCAAACTAAACAACACACGTAGTTTGGCTTACGAGAGTCAAACAATCCTATGTAGCGCCGGAACCTTTCACCGTCGTATTGAAATTAGCGCAAACACTCATCGCTGCACTCACATATTTACAGTTCTGTTGTGGTGACCCTCCGGAGTTGCAGTGCACGACAAGTACCTTCGCGCCAATTTCAGGTTTCATTTGCCTACGTACACATTCAGGGAACAAATTAAAGCCATTGTGTTAGACGGATTATGGAGCGGCGTCCATTTATATGTAAAATAGTGACGCGTACGATCGGAGTCAGTCAACCGAGCGCCCCCGCGCCGCGCTTTCAAAAGCCTGCCTGACACACACTGATCATTGTGTACGTACCTATGAATTTTACATACTGCCAAATCAATGTTTCGACAGTAAATTGTACAGTCTGAAGGTAAATACGGAGCCACGGATTACCTTTGAAATTGTTATGTTCCCAAGGTGAAGGTAATAAAGTCTTGTCTGAGTACTTGCCCACTCAGAAATTCAATCTTTTAGTTTGTCTGCCTCTGGAGCAGTGGCAGAAAATACTAGCAATATTTCAAGAACATTGTTGAATTTTGTAATAAAAAGTTTAAGTCTTTAAAAGTGTCACCGGCATGTAATGAATTTAATTACATATATTGCAAAATACCAGTAAAAAATATGATACAGCAAAAATGTTATTAATGTTTGGAAATAAATTCAACACATTCTATCAGGCAAACTATTTACATATCTATACATATAATAAAATTGTAGACAGAGCTGTGTCTTTACATTGAATATTTTTTCGAAAAAATTAGTGTTATGCATTATTTGTATGCTACTGAAGCCAAAACAATCGTTTTTAAAATTTTTGTCTGTTTGTCGGTTTGTCTGTTAGTCTGTTTGTCTGTTTGTCTGTTTGTCTGTTTGTCTGTTTGTCTGTTCGCGATGGAATCAAAAACGGCTGAACC